>CM060280.1:3486560-3586997 GCA_030684275.1 Acipenser oxyrinchus oxyrinchus | reverse complement strand
AGAAGCAAAAGCTGTATAAAAGTGGTACATAACAGTTTATATGGAAACTTTATGTAGGAGAGTTTATTTTAAAGATACATATGCATGTATTGTGTACAGTGAATTGGACATTGTTTCAAAGAGACTCATTTGTTTACTTCCTGTTTTCTTTTGCTCGATTGTGGTCGTGTTCCTGTGCTACACAGCTGAATGTACAATTGTAATTGGTCCTTTTATGTTGCACACTGTGTAAAACGTCTCATATATTTCAAATGTTGAGAAAAAAAAAATGCAACTGTAGTTGAGATTAAAACGTACATGTCTGGAGTGTGTTTTATTTTTCCCCTTAATGTTATGGTGGAACGAGCCTCCAGTGAAATGCTAAATTTGCCCTTACAGTAATTATAAGAAACAGAACAGAGGTCATTTTTACGTTTTCTTTAAAAAAAAAGTTATTTCCCAATTTCTATTTTCAAATAGAGCTCAGTGCAAACTGTGCAGCTTCTTCAATTTGCAAACGAATGCTTTACTTTGTTCTCCATTGATACTGTGGGCTATGCAAGTAGTAATATTAGCATAGCTTATGTCAAAATTTGATTGATGATGACCTTTGACTTTTAAGGGACCTTTTGACCTTGTTTGTGAATATATGATGAGATAAATATTTTTTTTTTAAACTTGAGGATCTGATGAACTTTTTATGTAAAACTTTTCATGTCGGATTGATTTGGAATAAAAGATCAGTTTGGGAATCTTGCATGTTGGATTAAGATTTACTGCACTTTGAAACAATTCACGTCAGATTGATTTTGAATAAAAGTTCAGCTTCAATTCAGGATTTTTGCTTTTTAAGAACATAAGAAGATAAGAAAGTTTACAAACAAGAGGAGGCCATTTGGCCCATCTTGTTCGTTTGGTTGTTAGTAGCTTATTGATCCCAGAATCTCATCAAGCAGCTTCTTGAAGGATCCCAGGGTGTCAGCTTCAACAACATTACTGGGGAGTTAGTTCCAGACCCTCACAATTCTCTGTGTAAAAATGTGCCTCCTATTCTCTGTTTTGAATGCCCTTTTATCAAATCTCCATTTGTCACCCCTGGTCCTTGTTTCTTTTTTCAGGTCGAAAAAGTCCCCTGGGTCGACTTCAATAATTTATTAATCCCTCACATTCTGCACGGGTTTTCTAATGTGGATGGGGCTTCCCATCCACGCTGCTAAACAAAACAATAACAAAACACGGCTCTGCCGCTATATTTATAAACCATAACAATAATAATAATAACACAACAATAATCATAATAATAATAACAAATACAACAAAACTAATACAAAACAATAAACTGCACAGGGCGGAGGGGTAACCTGTTCTATAAATAAATAAACAATATATTTAAACAGCAGGGCTTTGCCCTGCCCACTTTTTATGTACACAGGGATATAGGAGCGTCTAGCAGCGTAGCCTTATCTACATCAGGGACCCTGGCCTGCGACAACCACAGCTGTCTGAGAGTCACAATCAAGCTAGCCAGGCTCCGGCCAAGTGCTTGCCCTTGGAGACCGGAGATCTGTAGCAGCGTGCTGGACAGGCTCTGGGAGCTGGGCCTCGTGCAGTACACTGCCATATAAGCCATGAGCACACTCGCCGTGTTAGACAGGTGAGTTGCCTGCGCCTCGGCTGCATACGCCCGCTTGGAGTGCGTTTCTGTCACCCTGCACTGAGGGTTCGGGCACGCTGGTGTCTCTGGCCAACCCACCCACCGGCGGGGCCTTGACCAGGGCCACAATGGTGGAGTCTACTGGGAGGAACCCCGCTAGGCCCAGCTTTGCCGCACCTTCTTGAGAGGCAAGTGGTGCTGCCTGCTTCAGCACGCTAGGACCTGAGTTTGGACGGTCCCAGGAGGAGAGTACTTCCTCCATTAAGTCTGGGAAGGCTGGGAACTATTGAGGGAGAGGAGCCATCGCCTGCATCCGGAAAATGGACCGGCGTGGTTCTACTGCTGGTGTCCAGGGGTCCTGCAGGTAAGCTGCAGCACGTCCCATCAGTGCTGAAACTGAGCTAGACAACGAGGTAGCCCTGGCTTCTGAGGCTACCTCGAAGCCAGGCTCTTCCTCAGCAGGGGGTTTGAGCTCTCCTCCTACTTGCATGTCGAGGAGAAGGAGGCCCCATCCCCAGATGCTGATATAGAAAGCATGTCCTCTTGCACCAGCTGGGACGCCTCTTCCCATCCACCCTGATCTCCACTGGGGAAGGGGGTATGGCAATGGAGCTGTAACGGAGCTGGGACTGCGGCCAGCACCGCAGGTGCCTGTATGGCCAAAGCTCCAGGACATGTCCCAGCAGGGGTCCTGGGACAGTTCATGGAGGAGGGGCTCTGGGGCTCCAAGAGCCGCCGACGGTCTGTCCACCGAGGACGCTGAACTCGCCCTTGTGGCTCTCTCCAACCTATTCTCCCTTACCCGGGCTGAAAAGCCACACAGATACTGCAGGCCACCTCTCTCGAGGGCCAAGGTGGCATTTTGGACGCCAAGCACCACGCACAGAGGGTATGCCTATCCTCCTGTGGGATCTTTGCCTTGCAGGCCGTGCAGGGTGGAACCCCGACTTGCTTGACATCAGTTTAGTGTTCTGCATCGGCTGAGCACTGAACACCGCTTGCACTGGCTGAAGGAGCACTCAAGCACTGATTAAATAGTGTGTACCGTGCAGCACACTTATGCCCATGCACTAGTGTAGAAGTCGGCACCTAGCACCGTGTTCATCGTGTGTACCGTGCAGCAACGTGCGTTCTTACACTAACACTGTAGCAGAGGGCACCAAGCTCCATGTGCACCATGCACCCTGTGCACCGTGTGTACCAAGCACCGCGTTCACCGAGTACTATGCGGTGCTGTGTCTGTGCACTGACGCTGTAGCGCTCGGCACCATGTGCTGTGTGCAATGAGCACCTTGCGCACCTACATACCGAAGTACCAAGGGCTATGCGTGTGCTGTGGTACCGAAGCATTGGGGGGCAGCTATGCAATTGTGCATACCCTAAGCGCGCGGTCACACACCTGGTCAGCGAGTAGCATACACCAGGGGGGACACAAGGGCCAAAGCCGCGGCGGGCGAGTTGGAAGCGGACAACGAAAACAGCTGTAGAAATAGAGAGGGGAGAGCACACTGTTTGTTTACCAGCCAGCGAGGTCTACTCGACAGCGGGGATGCGGCAAGGCCTAGCCCCGTGGAGGACAGCACGGCTGGAAGTAAGGTTGCCACCCGTTCCGTATAATACGGAATTGTCCCATATTGGTAAATAAAATGTTGCGTTCCGTTTTAAATCGATACGGAACGCAATTTGTTTCCGTATTTTGCACTACTGAGCCAAATGTATTTTTCAAGTATGAGAAGTCAGAGATCTCCGTCTCTGGTGACGCACCAACTTCCTACCGGAACCGGATCCATCTCAGAGTTTTCAGGTAATTATGGGAGGTGTAGTTAATTTGATTAACAATTATTCACTTTACACATACTGCGTGAAAAGGATCAACTAGCGCGAGGCAGTTCTAAAGCGCTGTGTGCCGCTGTCAGCTATGTAGCTATGAAACATAACCTAGCTGACCGATTTCAGACACGATGGCAAATACGGTAAAACCTCAAAATAAAAAAATAAATAAAAAAAAACGGTTTAAAAAATATAGAGACGAATGGGAGAAGGATTTTACATGGGTATTTCATGACAATATTTTCAAAGCCCAGTGCACTGTGTGCAGAAAAGAATTTTTGATCTCTCACGGCAGAGTTTGTGACCTTAGACAGCATGAAGCGGGAGCATAACTGTCGAACAAGGAGAACCAATCAGGCTATTCAATCGTTCTTTGTTCCAGAGAGATCAACTGAAGCTGATAAGGTAGGCAGGCTACTGTACTTCTCCTTGCATCATTTATTCCTCTAGCTAGAGCGATTACAATTATATTAGCTAACGTTAGATAGCTAATGTTACCCACCGCAATTTCTAGCCATTCACGGACCCGAGTACGAAGTTACGATTTTCTTCTGTAATGCGGTCTCACAATATAGATGATGAAACAATTTATCACAAAAGAAGCAGAATATTCCTTTAAGCAGTTTCTTCATAAACAAGTGAGTATATTTAACAAGCAAACAACTTTCCAAGAATTAGACTACAATTTAAATGCAAACATTAAAGTAGCTTAAATTAAAAACAAAACAAAACAATGGTACATCCCCATTCCATGGTGTTTACGAGCATTCTTGTAGGTTTTCAATTCTGTAACTTTTGAACTCTGCCAGCGCCGTACTCTAAACAGAGAGCAGGAGCGATGGCAAGAGTTGAATGAGACACGATGCTGCCTTTTCAAATACTGGTCACCCACTATTGTAGAGTCACACTGAGAATGAAGTTCAGGGAAATATCTGAATCCTATCAGTTGTGCACAACTACTAAAGTACCTCAGGAGGTTTTATATAAAAAAGTCATTTTGCTGAATACTTCACAGTCCTGCTGCAATATTACAAGCTGTCTCAGTAGATGAACTGCATGAAATCCTCCACCCTCTTCGTAAGCTCAGGTCTCCTCGAAACTATTAATAAAATATAATAGCAGAAAAATAGCAATGCAGGACGGTGAAGACCCAGCATATGAGGCACTGTGGTCCAGTGGTTAGAGTCCAGGGCTTGTAATCAGAAGGTCACAGGTTCAAATCCCACCTCTACCACCAAGTGACTCACTGTGTGACCCTGATCAAGTCACTTAACCTCCTTGTGCTCCACCCTGTGGATGAGATGTTAAATCAATGTCCTATTGTAAATGACTCTGCATATAATGCCCAGTTCACAGCCTACCTCTGTAAAGCGCTTTGTGAGGGTGGTCCACTATGAAAGGTGCTATATAAAAATAAAGATACTACTAAAACTGCTGTATATCGGATGTATTTTTCTAGGACGGTAGCTCTGGCACTTGTTTGCACATTAGAAGTTAACATGCAGGCAGCTGACTATGTGCACATGTTTATTGCAGGCACAGAAGGGGGTCGTGTTAATGAAACAAATTCACTGATACCCATATTTGGAAACAGGAAGCATGGCAAGGCTTACTGCAGTAGACTTTCGTAATAATTCTCAATTAAAACTGTATCTCATTCTAGATCTTTTCTTCAGGAGAAGATCATGTTAACCAGACCAAAAAAGATGAGAGAAACTCTGGAAGATGAAGTCACTAAGATATGCACTAGCTTAAAACTGGGAGAAGAACACTTGGAAGAAATTAAAGTGGACCTCAACTCTAGAAAAGACACCTTCTTTGAACAATATGCTATAAAGTACAAGAGTGTTATAGTGGGCTTAGTGGCAACACCACTGCTGATTGTGGCTGGTGCTGCTACTGGAGGCGCTCTTGCAGGAGCAGTTATTGCAGCAGAGGCTGGTATTATTGCTGCAGGTCTTGCATCCAGTGCAGCTGATGCATTTGCCTCTTACATTGTCAAAAAAAAACAGGAGTGTCAAAATACCCCAGAGAGCGGGCTCCCGAGTGGCATTGCATCCAGCGAAGGCACCTCACCGGAAGTGAGAGTGCGCCCTATAGCCTGGAGATCGCTGGTTCCAATCCAGGCGATCCCAGGGGCCGGTGCACAATTGGCGGAGCGCTGAGACAAGGTCTTAAAAAAACAATTGGATATTCTAAATTGGGAGAAAATAGGGTAAAAATAATTGCCGATTCCAAATTAAAAAATAAAATACCCCCAGAGGAAAACAAGTGAGGCATTCAGATAGAACCACGTGTGCACACACAGTATGAATTCAACAATAACAACACCACCAGGGGTGTGTTCAAGGCAGAACGCTACGTGATGTTTTCTACTGAACGCCCGCTTCTCCGAGAGCGCTACGTAACGTTAGCAAGCCGTCTGACAAGCTGCCTCGCTGAGTGCTCCGTGGGCATTTCAGGAAGGAGGATGTGAACAAGTGCAGTGGCTGATACCTGACTTTTCCCAAACAGCGTTTTTTCTTATTTTTTTTGACAACACCTACAGTATGTGATAAATTAAACCTATATTATTTAGGTATATATTTTTTAAATCTATGTATGTTGTTAAAATGTTGTAGTTACAGTGTTGAACTCTGGGTGATGTAGTCCTTGTCTTCTTGAAAAGTGCTCTCTAACACACAATTCAAGAAGAGCTCACTTTTTAAAAAAAACAGAGTTATTTATTGAAAACATCTAATGAAATCAGGTGGAATTTTTTATATTTAACCAAGAAGGAATAAATATTTGGTTAGAAATCGGGTTGTACTACTACACTAAGTAGTTTACAGATGCAGGTAATAAATCAGTACACACACAACACTGCCAAATGATTTACTTTTAATAATATGGAAAATATTCTTTAAAAATATATATATATATATAGTTGAAATAAATCCTTTAGAAGCATTTCTCTGTTCCAAGCAACTTTTATTGTGTAGTGGAATTGCAGGTATAAATAACAGAACATACGGAAAAATGAAACTTAACTTCACTCCAAGCCACTCTCAGCTTAAACACAAACTCATAAAACAAGTAACTGGGATGAGAAGCAAAAACCTTAAAGCTATATTGCAATATTGAAAAATAATAAATATTACAATAATAAGAATCCACATTTTTCTAATAGGAAAGTCAGTTTATCTTCAGTGGTGCCTCTGTTGTATTTGAATCACAGAAAACTGTGCATGCATTTATTCATACAGTATTCTGCCAATTCGAGGAGTTTCTGGGTTTAACCCAAATGCAGAAATACACTAGTTGGATCAAGAAGAGATCCTTCAGTTTTTGATCTAACTAGTGGCACACAACTCTCCCATTGCTTACTTTTAATCAAAGAAAACACGTTCACTTGCTTCTATATAACAGATAACAAAATGTTTAGCTGGCAAAGAATGTTATGCAACAAACGATGACAATACTTGTGTTAAATAATAGCCATGCCTCAGTTTGTTTCTGCTACTGATCTTTCATAGTTCTTGGTCAAATTATTGTTCTTTAAAATATTTTATATTGAGATGACTAAACTACATTTCTCTGAGGTAATTTATTGCTGTTTTTATTGTTTTATTGAGGAGGCTGTGTGGTCCAGTGGTTAAAGAAACGTAACCAGGAGGTCCCCGGTTCAAATCCCACCTTAGCCACTGACTCATTGTGTGACACTGAGCAAGTCACTTAACCTCCTTGTGCTCTGTCTTTCAGGTGAGACATAGTTGTAAGTGACTCTGCAGCTGATGCATAGTTCACACACCCTAGTCTCTGTAAGTCGCCTTGGATAAAGGTGTCTGCTAAATAAACAAATAATAATAATATCTGATATTTGTTTTGCTTTTTTTGTATTAAAATAAATTAGGATTTCATGTCTTTTACATGGAATTTCATCTCAAATTGGTGCTTGCAACCAGGACAGCTCACTGAACAAAGAGCAACAAAGAATCTTTGGTTTATGCAGGCCTAAAGTGTCTTTATACATTGTGGATTAGCCATTCATGGATTAATTTGAGCACTTATGCAGCATGCAGACCAGTCAGAATAGAATAAGAGCACCAACTGAGATTTTCTTAGCGAATAATTTGACATTGTTGCTTATCCCTTTGCAGTACTACACTATCTGCCTTATTTTCAAAAGGGGCAAAACAAGAAATAGGTTGTAAAGTGATTTTTAAAAACAGATTTGGGTCACTGAGTGTATGTCTTTCAAAGGGTTTATATGAACTGTTCAACATGTAAACAATGTAAATGAAGTGATTTGGTTACAGAAATTTAGTTTTAAAAATCACTTTGTGACCCAGTTCTTGTTTTGCCCGTATTGAAAATCAGCCTGTTTAAATGCATTGACTCTCAAATTCACATTGATTAATAGGGTAGTATTAGACATCCTGTAATACATCTGAATCTAACTTGCCATTGCCTGACTGTCAGTGTCTGTCACAAAGACGGCAGCAGTGAGTGACGTCAGACCAGAGCCAGGAAATAAATAAACAAAGACTTGGGGTTTTGATGACGTCAGCATTTAATAATTAAACAGAAAATAAAAGGTTTGTACACAAAACAGAAACAGCACACGGCACTTTCGCCAAAATAAACAGACAAACAAAACGAACTAACACTAAACAAACGGTGCACGGAGACAAACAAACACGGTGAGTTTCTACAGTTATTATTCTTTTTACTATATTTTATTTTCTCTCCTTCTCCACACCCGTTCTCCACTCACGAACACCCAACCCCGAGTGAGTGAATCGTGCATCTATATATACTGTTGTGCTGGGATTCAATTACTAATTAATTATTTACTTGAATCCCAGCACGTGAATTAATTAAGTGCAACCTCGTGCCTAACTACAATTATACATTTTTAAACACACGTGAAACACAGACCCGCTTATATCCCGTGTACCAATCGCTATACACCAACATTAACACATGCAACATGCAACATATAACACACACATGCACACAGGGGCGGGGCACATTGCCACAGTGTCGAATACATTTTTACTTGTTAGTCTGACCCTTTTGTACCTCACACCACTACTCATGTCGAGACTCGTAAAATAATTTCTGTTGGACCATTGCATATAGCTTCTTTATTTGTCTATCAAGATACAGATACAAAATATCAGCTCGTGTTTTTGAAACAGATCATAATTTAAAGTGCAATGCTGTTTTAAATGCTAATAATGAATTCAAATAAGATCAATGCAGAATTAAGCAGGAAATGAAACAAACAACGGTGTTGTTTAGTACATTACAGTAGTTATGCTAAACAAATGGCTTGTTATTTTCAGGGGGGGTTGTTAAATGTACTATACTGCATTTATTCATAATAAATACAATGTCAGTTTGTTCAGTAGGAAAGGGGGAAGTGGTTTAGAAAATAAACATGCTCTACAATTGACTGCTCTTCTCCCCTTCAGAACCACACCTGTGCATATTCAGGGTTTCTGGTTTTCTGTATTTTCCGCTGACTTTTTTGCTCTCTTTTAATTGAACCAATCTCTGACCCTGTTAAATGTTTCTCAATTACAACTAAAGTACTATTCGCACAGGATTAAAAATCACAAGATTTTCAGTTGGCTGTGGAATTTTTACTGACATCGGTGAAATTTAGTCCCGTGCGAATCGTCCATTTCGTTTCACCCCAGATATGATTTTTCCAGCGGTCCTCCACTTGTTTTACAGGGCATTGGGACCTCCTGTAAAATGTCAAACTCTCTCATTGTGTGTATTTTTTGTCCTGTGCGAATTGACCATGTCAGTGTTATGTTAGAATTAATATGAGTATTTCTGGGTTTCAATGCTATAGAGGAGACTGAGAATACTAGAGAGTTATCAAAATGAATGCTTTCAGATGCATTTAACTGCACTGCACTGCTAAGTTATGTGGCTTATTTTTTTATTTATTTTTTTATTTTAATGTAAATCTTCTATTTACGGAAAAAGGAAAAAAAATATTTTCCATCCGGTTCACAGATTACATGCAAAAGCACTAACCCAGGTTACAATTTTCCATTTATTTAAAATGTACCACCTTCTCTAGCCCCCGTCTAGGAGGTTACTAGACCTCCTCTGCTTTTGACAGACTCTGAGGACCCCCTGTTTATTTTAGTCCCGTGTGAATAGTGTTTAAGAAACCTGGTGAAAAAAAAACCAAACGGTTAAAAAGTTAATGGTAAAATTGGTTTCAATTCCAGGCTTTTTCTGCGAAACAACCAAATGGGCTTGAAGTCTTTAAATGTTACTTGGTTTCACTTTGATTTATAAGCAGAATGAAGAAAATGAATGCAAACAAAAGCATTTTAATAACCACAACATTTTTATAGCAAATGTGCATAGTGCTTGTAATAAACAAGACTCTTGTTAAATATTGTGCTTTTGTTTTGTTTCTTCATTCAGATGGCATCCCCTCTGTGAAGCTTGGAAGCAGATCTGAAATTGCTTTGAGGCTGTATTGCATCCTCCGGTCATGGTGCCCTTATTAGAATTGAGGGACAGCTCACTTTTAAGGTATACTAGGATATTTTAACAAAAAAAAAAACATTTTATTTGATGGATAGGTTACTAACCAAGCAACTCGAAATACAGTGGATCCACCAACCAACTAACATGTACCTAGTTTAGCAAATAGGCCTACTAGCAGTTTGGCTTTCATGGCTGAACAGTTTAACACTGGATTTGCAAACGCAGCAAGGCTCCACAAAGAAAAGGACGTGCATTTAGCATTTAGGCTGTCTGCATTGATACCGTATTGGCCTGAATTTAAGGTGGCTTCGAATCTAAGTGACCTTTCTTTT
Source organism: Acipenser oxyrinchus oxyrinchus (assembly GCA_030684275.1). Taxonomy (NCBI): domain Eukaryota; kingdom Metazoa; phylum Chordata; class Actinopteri; order Acipenseriformes; family Acipenseridae; genus Acipenser; species Acipenser oxyrinchus. The sequence goes on along the minus strand of CM060280.1, from coordinate 3,576,698 downwards.
CAAAGAAGAGAAATTATAAAAAACACAGAAAATGTACAATAGCCCAAATGATTCACAAGATGGTAATTTATCAAGCAGATACAATCTGAGCAATGAATAGGGAGAAAGTAATGTTTGCTGATTATGTACAGGTGCAGAGGTGATGCAGTGCAGGAATAAACAGACAGAGATTTGTAATCCGGTATGGAAAATAGTTGTTTTATTTATAATCCTGGTCTGGTGACCAAATAATAATGTCGGTAATACACAGCGATCGTAAAACCCGGAGTACAGAAAACAGGGATTGCAGCCCTAAATAATAAAGACACGTTATCTGCCCCACAATAATACTTGCCACGATCACCCGTCCGGTGCGTGCAGTAGTGCTCGTGGTGGGTGATAACAATTTATTATAGTTTGTGACAGTTTTAATGGGAGGCTGTGTGGTCCAGTGGTTAAAGAAAAGGGCTTGTAACCAGGAGGTCCCCGGTTCAAATCCCACCTCAGCCACTGACTCATTGTGTGACCCTGAGCAAGTCACTTAACCTCCTTGTGCTCCGTCTTTCGGGTGAGACATAGTTGTAAGTGACTCTGCAGCTGATGCATAGTTCACACACCCTAGTCTCTGTAAGTCGCCTTGGATAAAGGCGTCTGCTAAATAAACAAATAGTGCAACGATGATTCGGTTTGGTGCTGGCCCAAGGCGACAGCTCCGGATTCGTGTTAGGCATCTGGTGGTTCAAAAACACAGACAGTTACTAACAAACAAAACACTCACGAATATTTCTTTTAACATACAAGTCTCTGTGTCTCTCATGGTCCTGCCAGTCTCTCAATAAAAACCAAGCGAAGGAAAAGATTTACAATTCTCTGGCCCCTTTTATGCGATTATGCATGACCCCTTGGTAAACGATTGCAGAGTTGTATTTTTGAGATCTTACTTTATGAGAAAATATTATAGGGTATATGATATGAACAGTGGAAAAAATGAAGAAAAGGAAAAACCTGTATTTTCTTTATAAATCCAGGTACACTTTATTAATAAATTCAGAAGCTACAGTACAATCACATTGTTATCCTTCTGTTCAGTGTTGCCTGATTATTATTATTATTTATTTCTTAGCAGTTTTATTTCTTAATAATAATAAAAAAGTTCCTTAAATAAATATTTTTACAAAATCCCCCAAATTTCCAGAAGAATAAAACAAGAAGTTGTCTGTTTCATGATAAAGATAAAATACATGTTTATTTTTCCACAGTATGCAAATTTCCTTTTGAGGGGGAACTATAGATCACAGCGATTCGGAAAAGTTTTCCTATAAATTCAATGATCAGATTTCAAAAGAGTTAAGAGAAAAGATTTAGAAGCCAGCAATACTTCTATTGATCTTCAATGCAAACAGCTACAATGTATAACATGACTTTATCCAGTGTTCTGCTGTATCTGCTGTTTGGCGTGTTCTTAACAGACTGTTCCACTATAGAACTAATAAACAATGGCTACAATGGAGTGGTTATCGCTATCCATCCTAAAGTATCTGAAGATCCAAAGCTTATTGAAAACATCAAGGTAAGGCATGCAAACCTCTTAACCTATTACAGAGTAAAGTAACTTGCATAAATACAAATGAACAGGATCATATGATTATGCAATAAGCATACACTGTAAAAAATCAAGACCCTGAAGTGTTCTGATATCTTAATCAGTTACACACTGTTTACAAATAAAACTCGCTGTTCAGATTCATAATGTCCATCTATTTTATTGTGATGTTGTGTGTTCTTTATTTTGAGAAGTAATAATAATAAAACATTGACTAAAATGTCCCTAATTTCGAAAGGGATATCATTAATATGCAAAATCCAAGATTAAATACATACATTTCACATTTCTTTTCTTTTTTCTTAGGCCTATTTAAGTCAGTGTGTTTTTTTTTCTTAAAGCACCAAGGCATTTAGATAACAAATGCTAAATGTGATTATTAAGGTGTTCTGAAAGTGTTGCAGTAATGTGTTTTGTTTTTTGTAAGTTTTGTGTAGACATTTCTAAAGATCAAAGCAAGTCTGCCTCAACAGCTTTAAATACTAAATTCATCATCTTTACTGTCTGTTATTAATATTTCGGTCACACTACATTAAGTGGTCAATTTTGGGTGTAAGTACTGAATAATTACTTTTGTACTTACAGTGTAGTTACACATAGTTACAATGTAGGTAATGTGTAACTACTTATGTTGTTAAATTATTACACATCTGCATGTGTAACTGCAGAGCAGTATACCTAATTACACATTACCTGCATTGTAACTATGAGTAACTGCACTGTAAGTACAAAAGTAATTACTCCATACTTACACACAAAATTGACCACTGAATATAAAGTGTGACCAATATTTCAATTATGCACATACAGTATTTATACACCTTAATATAATCAACAGCATTAAAAATCGACGCCTTTACTGTATGGTATTATTATTTATTTTCTTAGTAGATGCATGCCCTTAGTAGAAACACTTAGGGATAAACTAACTCAGGAATTCTGAAGTATTAGGTGTATTTTCAATAATTCAATTCAAATCTAAGCACTGCTAATGAAGTCACATTCAATTATACGCATACAGTTTTCATATACCCCAGTGGGATATTAATGAAAGAAATATCAAATTCTTATTTTATAATTATTCTGCTTACTAAAAATGTTATGCTGATTTCTGTTAATTATCAATACTGCAAGAACTGCACAGAGAAATGAATCTGTGAAATAAAATATTTGAGAATACCTTGCAGTAGAATTCTGTTTCCGAGTTTGGTGGTAATTTGTTTTGTGTTTCTTTCTACCCCCCAGGGAATGGTGAAGGAAGCTTCTTCTTATTTATTCACAGCCACGAGGCGGCGTGCTTTCTACCGTGATGTTAAAATCCTGGTGCCCAGCACCTGGGCAGAAAACCATACTCTCTACAAGAAACCTACAAGAGAGTCGTACAAAAAGGTATCCTCACAGAGCAGCGCGTCCCAGCCCTGGTCCTGAGGACCTCTGTCTGTGTCTGCTGGTTTTTGTTCCAGATGAGCTCTCCATTACTTCATTGAAGCCTTAGTTGAACTAATAATTTGCCTAATCATAAGAACATAAGAACATAAGAAAGTTTACAAATGAGAGGAAGCCATTCAGCCTGTCTTGCTTGTGTGGTTGTTAGTAGCTTATTGATCCCAGAATCTCATCAAGCAGCTTCTTGAAGGATCTCAGGGTGTCCGCTTCAACAGCATTACTTGGGAGTTGGTTCCAGTTTCCCACAATTCTCTGTGTAGAAAAGTGCCTCCTATTTTCTGTTCTGAATGCTCCTGTATCTAATCTCTACTTGTGACCCCTGGTCCTTGTTTCTTTTTTCAGGTCGATAAAGTCCCTTGGGTCAACATTGTCTATACATTTTAGGATTTTGAATGCTTGAATCAGATCACAGCGTAGTCTTCTTTGTTCAAGACTGAATAGATTCAGTTCTTTTAGCCTGTCTGCATACAACATGCCTTTTAAACCCGGGATAATTCTGGTTGCTCTTCTTTGCACTCTTTCTAGAGCAGCAATATCCTTTTTGTAAAGAGGTGACCAGAACTGAACACAATATTCTAGGTGAGTTCTTACTAATGCATTGTAAAGTTTTAACATTACTTCCCTTGATTTAAATTCAACACTTCTCACAATATATCCAAGCATCTTGTTGGCCTTTTTTATAGCTTCCCCACATTGTCTAGATGAAGACATTCTGAGTCAACTTAAACTCCTAGGTCTCATTCATAGATTCCTTCTTCAATTTCAGTATCTCCCATCTGATATTTATAATGCACATTTGTATTGCCTGCGTGCAATACTTTACACTTTTCTCTATTAAATGTCATTTGCCATGTGCCTGCCCAGTTCTGAATGCTGTCTAGATCATTTTGAATGACCTTTGCTGCTGCAACAGTGTTTGCCACTCCTCCTATTTTTGTGTCGTCTGCAAATTTAACAAGTTTGCTTACTATACCAGAATCTAAATCATTAATGCAGATTAGGAATAGCAGAGGACCTAATACTGATCCCTGTGGTACACCACTGGTTACCTCGTTCCATTTTGAGGTTTCTCCTCTAATCAGTACTTTCTGTTTTCTACATGTTAACCACTCCCTAATCCATGTGCATGCATTTCCTTGTATCCCTACTGCGTTCAGTTTGAGAATTAATCTTTTATGCAGGACTTTGTCAAAAGCTTTCTGGAAATCTAAATAAACCATGTTGTATGCTTTGCAATTATCCATTGTCAAAAAAGTCAAGCAGGTTAGTTAGACACGATCTCCCTTTCCTAAAACCATGCTGACTGTCTCCCAGGATATTGTTACCACATAGATAATTTTCCATTTTAGATCTTATTATAGTTTCTATAAGTTTACCTATAATAGAAGTCAGGCTTATTGGTCTGTAGTTACCTGGTTCGGTTTTGTCTCCCTTTTGAGGATCGGTGCTATGTTTGCAATTTTCCAGTCTGTCGGTACAACCCCTGTGTCAAGAGACTGTTGCATGATCTAGGTTAGCGGTTTGTAAATAACTTCTTTCATTTCTTTGATTACTATTGGGAGGATCTCATCCGGCCCAGGAGATTTGTTTATTTTAAGAGCTCCTAGTCACATAACTAGCTCCTGGTTATGCTAAAGTTATTTAAAACTGGATAGGAACAGGTCGACATGTCGGGCATGTTGTCCGTGTCCTCCTTCGTAAAAACCTGTGAAAAGTAAGCATTTAATATATCTGCTATTTTTTTCTTTTTCTTTGATTTTGCCATTTCTGTCTCTTAGACATTTAACCTCCTCTTTGAATGTTCTCTTGCTGTTATAATATTGGAAAAACATTTTAGAATTGGTTTTAGCCTCCTTAGCAATATTGATTTCTATCTCTCTTTTGGCCTTTCTAACTTCCTTTTTGACTTGTGTTTGCAGTTTCAAGTACTCTTTCTGTGTACTTTGTTTTTGGTCCTTTTTAAACGCTCTGTAAGTGCCTTTTGTCGCTGAATATTTTTTTAATTGATCTAATAAACCATTTTGTTTTAGATTTAGATTTGTCTACTTTTGGGATGTAATTGTTTTGCACCTCTAGTACTACATTTTTAAAAAACAGCCATCCTTTTTTCTGCGGATGTTTTCTCTATTTTACTCCAATCTACTTCTGTTAGTCTCTGTTTCATACCTTCATAGTTTGCTTTTCTAAAATTGTAAACCTCAGCTTTAGTCATTGCTTTTGGGGTTTTAAAAAATACTTCAAATGAGACCATGTTGTGGTCTGAGTTTGCCAATGGCTCTCTGACCTCTGTTTTAGTTATTCTGTCTTCATTATTTGAAAAGACTAAATCAAGGCATGCCTCCCCTCTAGTCGGTGCCTTGACAAATTGCGTTAGGAAGCAGTCATTTGTCATTTCCACCATTTCAATTTCGTCCATCGTGCTCCCCACCGGGTTCTCCCATTTTATATGGGGGAAGTTGAAATCCGCCATTAGTATGGCTTCTCCTTTTCTACACACATTTCTAATGTTATTGTATAACAGATTATTTTGCTTGACGTCTGAATTTGGCGGTCTATAGCATGCTCATATTATTATGCCCTTTGAATTTGTGTCCATTATTCTGACCCTGATTGATATGGCGTTGTTTTCTTTGTCCAGATTTAACACCTGGGCTTCAGGACTATTTCTTATGTATAGTGCTACCCCTCTGCCTCTTCTGTCCTGCCTGTCTTTCCTATACAGTGTGTACCCACTAATATTATATTCATCTCCTTCACTCTCAGACAACCAAGTTTCTGTAACACCTATCACATCGTAGTTACTTGTTAGTGCAGTAGCTTCAAGTTCTAACATTTTGCTTCTGAGACTTCTAGCATTAAGATAAATACATTTAATAGTTGTCTTACCTGAGTTGTTGTCCTTGTTTTGATGTGGTCTCCCTTCTGTTTTTTTTGTTTTCTCCCCCCCTTCCTTTCTAGTTTAAATGCTTCTGGACCTCCTCAAGGATCCTTTCTCCGAGTAGATTGGTTCCCTTTCTGTTTAAGTGCAGTCCGTCCCACCTATATAGATAGTCCTTGTTGTAGATTGTGCTCCAATGTTCAAGAAAGATGAAGCCTTCCTGTGTGCACCACGATTTCAACCATGCATTTTGATTTTGTATTTCCAGCTGTCCATATGGTCCTTTGCAAGGTGCCGGAAGTATCCCAGAAAATACCACAGTCTTGGTCTTGTCTTTTAATTTCCTTCCTAGCTCTCTGAATTTGTTTTGCAGGGATCTTGCTGTGTTTTGCAGGGAACTTGCTGTGTTTCTCAATATGGAGTCCCCAACAATTATGACCTCACATTCTTTTTGCTGCCTGGCCAGCACTGTTTATAGGGTCCTTGATGTTGTTCCTTTCGTTCTCTTGATGTTGGTTTTGGTCATCGAAATGTTCAAGTGGCTCAAAATCAGAGCTTTTAATTATTTTAAATTATGATTATTATTTATTTCTTAGCAGACGCCCTTACCCAGGGAGACTTACAGTTGTATACAAAAATACATATCAAGAATTACAGTACAATTAAGAGCAAGATACAAAATACAATGACTTCAGTCCTAATAATAGCAAAAAAAACACAGTACAATTTGATATCGGGGCAGTTCAAGAGCAGATAACAGTGTTGATAGTTACATCAGGGTTAGATACGAGTGCAAGTGAAATACAAAATACTACAGATTTGGTTAAGTGCAGGATTAAATACAGTAAAATAGGGGCAGGTAAGTGCAAGTTAGTGTATTAAAGGCAGAGTGCTATATTGACCAGAAGGGAAGAGTTGAGTTTTACAGGTATTGTCTGAATAGGCGTGTCTTGAGGAGGCGCCGGAAGGCGGTCCTGACATCCATAGGAAGGTCGTTCCACTACTGCAGAGCGAGGATGGAGAAAGAATGGGCTCTGGAGGCAGGGGAGCGTAGAGTATGTACAGCCAGTCTTCTAGTGCAGGCAGAGTGGAGAGGTCGGGTGGATGTGTAGGGAGGGTCTGGAGGTAGCTGGGTGAAGTCTGGTCAAGGCATCGGTAGGCGAATACATCAAGTCTTGAACTGGATGCGAGCAGTGATCGGGAGCCAGTGGAGTGAGTGAAGCAGTGGGAGAAGCGAGGCAGAGAGAACACCAGATGAGCAGCGGAGTTCTGGATGAGCTGGAGCGGACGGGTGGCAGATGCAGGGAGGCCGGCCAGGATGGAGTTGCAGAAGTCTAGGTGGGAGAGTACCAGGGCCTGGACGAGGAGTTGCGTGGAGTAGTTGGTGAGGAAGGGTCGGATTCTTTGTACGTTGCTCAGGAAGAATTGGCAGGTGTGTGCTAGAGTGGAGATGTGCTTGGAGTAGGAGAGGCAGGGGTCCAGGGTTACTCCAAGGTTCTTGGCTGAGGAGGGAGAGAGCGTGGTAGATTCCAGAGGAATGGAGATAGAGAGATCAGGGAGGGGAAGATGAGGAGGGGAAGAAAAGGAGGCCAGATTTAGAGAGGTTGAGTTTGAGGTGATGCGAGCACATCCAGGAGGAGATAGACAGACAGGTAGAGATATGGGAGGGATGGTGTGGTCAGGGGGAAAGGAGAGGAAGATCTGAGCATCATCAGCATAGAAATGGTAGGAGAAACCATAGGATGCGATGAGGGGCCCAGGGAGCAGGTGTAGAGAGAGAACAAGAGAGGACCCAAGACTGATCCTTGGGCGACTCCTGTTGAGAGAGGGCGAGGTGTGGAGGTTGAGCCGTGCCAGTTTACCTGGTAGGTGTGGTCAGAGAGCTAGGAGGAGGAGAACCAGGCCAGAGCAGTGCCAGAGATTCCCAGGTCAGCGGGAGAGGATAGGAGAATAGAGTGATCAACAGTGTCAAAGACGGAAGAGAGATCAAGGAGAATTAGGACAGAGGCGAGAGAGGCAGCACGGGCAGAGTTTAGCGAGTTAGTGACAGACAGGAGAGCAGTTTCAGTGGAGTGAGCAGAGCGTAAACCAGATTGGAGAGGGTCGAGCAGAGAATAGTTAGACAGGACATTAGAGAGCTGGTGGTGTACTGCCCGCTCAAGGGTTTTAGAGAGGAAGGGTAAGAGGGAGACAGGTCAGTAGTTCTGGAGGGAGGTTCGGTTGAGGGTTTTTGAGGAGGGGGTGATAGAGGTTTGTTTGAAGGCAGAGGAAAAGAGGCCGGAGAGGAGAGAGGTGTTGAGAAGGGAGCAGATGAAGGGGAGTAGAGCAGGAGCAGCACCTTGAAAGAGGTGAGTGGGGAGGCGGTCCAGGGCACACATAGTGGGTTTGTTGCCCTGGAGGAGGGAGGAGAGGTCAGAGTCTGAGAGGGGAGAGAAGGAGGAGAAGGAGAAGGAGTTTCAAGTTGCATATAAAATTATATAAGGAACTGGAAATCTCCAACTTTTTATAAGCTAAACAATTTAAAATGTCTAATTAAGCATATTGCTAGTTCAATTGAGGGTTCAATGAAGTAACTGAGAGCTCAGTTGGAACAAAAACCAGAAGACCAAATGGATCCCCAGGACCAGGGTTGAGAACACCAGTTTTCAGTTTTTATTTGGTTCTCAATGCTCGTCCTAGACAGTCTCTATCCCAATGGTACATAACTCTCTCTGCAGGTTTTTGTTCCACTTGCACTCTAAATTACTTTATTGGACCTGATTAGAAGCTTATTTGGTCCAATTAATTAGTTTAGAATGGTTTGAACAAAAACTGTGAGGAATATTAGGCCACCACTGTGCTATCCAGTACATTTTATAAGTCACCCTAAATCACCAATTTCTAAAGACTGGGAGCATGTGCATGTTATTGATCAATTAAAGCAAATAACTTAAGGCAGTGCTGCCCAATCACATTCGTGGAGAGCCCCTATCCAGTAAGTTCTGTAGGTCACCCTAAATTGCCAATTTCTAAAGATTGGGAACACGTGGAAGTTAATAAATTGATAAGTTGATAAATTAAGCAAATAACTTGTTCAATTAAGGGAACTCTGGTCATTGGGCCAGTTTATATGCTGGGAAAATGTCATGACTTACTTGTTTACTGTCATGATTTATTTAAGGTGGTACCGTCTGGATTACAATTTTAGTTAGTTTTGGTTTATGTTTAGTTTATGTTTGAATACAAATGTAATACATTACACAAAAATCAAATACAACATAAAGTTTCAAAGCAGGAATTGTTAAATTAAACAAACCCAAACTATCTAAAATTATAATTCAGCCGTACCACCTTAAATAAGTCATGACATTTGCAGATAAGTCATTACATTTTCCTGGCATGTAATCCAGGCCATTGAGGGCTGAAAAGGGTAGTTCATTTTTTGTACCAAATGATCTCTAAATGATCTCTCAATTACTTCATTTAGCAAATGAAATTGTTCAATTTCTTTTGAAAACGATGATTTAATGCAGGGGTTCCCAAACTGCGCCCACCTTCAGAGATTTTGTTTTTCCTGTGCCCCCTCCCCCTTCTAGTAAACAGTAGAATATTTAGAAAAAATATGATTTCCCTAAAATAACATATTGTAACGTCGTGTGTAAGATGAAAGCAGGCTCCACACAGGCAGTAGCTTTGTGCTTAAATTCAGCAGTTTATTAGCACAGGTCAAATTAACAATTAAGAACCACGCCAAAGCAAAACAAAATAATAAAAACCCATCTCTCTGTGCTAAATTCCACTTATTTACTGGCTCACCAGAATCTGTGCAACAGTTTCAAAAAATGGCAAATGAAAAATACCTCTGTGTGACGTGTGAGATTAATATATATATATATATATATATATATATATATATATATATATATATATATATATATATATATATACACACACACCAAAAACACAGAATCAACACAGTAGCTCTTGAGCCTCTATTTAAGAGTTTTAGACAGCAAAAAGTAAAAAAACCAAATTGTGCATGCACGCCCTTAGTGATCTCTATGGAAAGCCATCTGTGACAAAAAATGGATTGTGCTGCTACTAGAGCAAACCACAATCTCATGGGACTGAAATGTTTGTCTTAAATAGTACCCAACTTCCTGAAAATGCTGTGTAGTGATTTGTATATAGATTGTATATATTATATATATTTTGTTGTTACTTTATGTGGAATGTAATAAACGAGAACCAAAACGTTGAGTTTTTTCCCCTTCACTTTACAACGTGTTTAAAGTTAAATTTCAGTTTTTCATTTGTTTGTTCAGCTACAAAAAGGCACAAGTAAACCTTGTGTTATTACTTTATGAAAACGTGTTGATGGCCACTGTTTTCTGTGAAGAAACAGCAATGGCAAGGAATGAAAAAAAAATTAATTGTTAACTTTTGTGTACAGTTTATTTTGGGAATAAACAAAACAGTGTTTAACTTGAACTGCTATTTCTGGCATCCTTTGTCTTGTAGTTAATTTTTATTTATTTAATTCACTGGGGTAAAGTATGTCCTACACAACGTATTCTTTACTCCTGGGATATTTTTCTATTTTAACGTGTTACGTGTTGTAAGGTCTTACTGTAAAAATGGCACACACACACAGGGGCCTGCGTTCAGTGCAATATAATGGCTTTTATTACTTTTTGAAAAACAAATGAATATCTGAAGGAGTATTTAAATTATGAGCGACTATCCAAACATGAAAATCCCGTGTTCATCCCAGCACTAATTAAAACCTGCCGCCGCTGCACTTTCAAATGGGCGATAGAGTCGCTGAGCTACGATAGGTGTGAAACGACACAAGCTCTGTAGACGGGATTGGTCAGATTTAACAGGGGGTTGGTCAGATTAAACATGATCCCTGCCTGGGTAGTTTATTAAGTCAATCATCCTGGAGGCCCACCGAGTCTGCCATTTTACCGCAGAGCTTTTACAATCGGCAGGAAGTCAGAAAAATGTATTTTCCAGTCAGGTGTTGGCACCCCCCTAATACCTCGTCTGGCCCACCCAGGAGGGTGCGTCCTGCAGTTTGAAACCCTTTAATTTAAAGGTTATCGATAACACCTGCTGGATAGGGGTTCTCCAGGCCCAGGGTTTGTCACTTGAGGGTGGCTCTTGGGAAGCACTTGTATTGCATCTTTGGTTGTTTGCTGCGTTTCTTGGTTTTCTTTCTCCAATCGAATCCACTTTTTACCTTCAGCAGATCTTCAGCGCAATCAAAGGTCAATCATTTGAAAAGGTTCAAAGATAGCTGATTTTAAAACCAGGATTAAGACTCCTAGAAGTGCGGAATGACACAATACTAATGTTCGTAAACGTACTGTGTCTGTGATTTTAATTTTTTTCAGGCGAGCATTATTGTTGCTGATCCATTTTGTACAGACATTGCCAGCACCCCGTATGCAGTGACCAATGGGCAATGTGGAGAAGAAGGCAAATATATTCATTTCACTCCCAAGTATCTCCTGCAAGATGAGGTAGTTGATAACTTTGGGCCCCGTGGTAAGATGAAATCACTGTTAATACTGTCCATTAATGGCTGGGTTCACAGAACCTGGTTAGCACTAATGTTGGACTAATGTACCTAATGTTATCTTAGGTAAGGTAGACCACTATTAATGCTTACCAGGCACTGTGAAACCGACTCATCTACTGTTATAAAAGTGTAAAGAGTGCTTGCAAAGCATACTAGTCCTAGCTAGAATCCTGTTAACATGCATTGTTGACAGTGAAAGAACAGATGGTCTAAAATAGCGGTTCCTTTTCTGAATATTGACTGTCGGCATGGAGCAGCTGTGTTGGAGAAGGTGGTCTTTTAAAGCCCCATATTTGGAGTAAATTACAGACTTTAAACAACATCAGTGATTTGCTAAAACTGAATAGTAACTGTACAGTTTCACTAATGTTATTCCAGAGCTAAAATCTAATTTTAACAATTGAATTCTGTGTTTTGCACTCCTAATCTTACTTATCCTGGTAGCGTAGTAAAGGATGGATTTATTTGAATGGAATGTATTCATTTATTTTAGGACGTGTCTTTGTGCATACATGGGCAAATTTTCGGTGGGGGGTGTTCAGTGAATTCGACACGCTGAAGAAACCATTTTACCGGTCATCCAAGGGACAGATTGAAGCAACAAGGTAATAAAACTGACCATTTATAATTTAAAGGACAGCAAATATATTTTTGACAATGACAGTGGTTACAAATAGGTGCTTTTGGGATGAGGACTCATTGCTTAGTCCATTATTAATTTCTAACCTCTTCCTTCACAAAACATGAAATATTCTTTGAATGATTCCAATACTAATTAAGAGCTATCTTCTAACTGCATCATTTGTGCATATATATACAGTACTGTGCAAAAGTTTTAGGCAGGTGTGAAAAAATGCTGTCAAGTAAGAATGCTTTCAAAAATAGACATGTTAATAGATTATATTTATCAATTAACTAAATGCAAAGTGAGTGAACAGAATAAAAATCTAAATCAAATCCATATTTGGTGTGACCACCCTTTGCCTTCAAAACAGCATCAAGCATCAATTCTTCTAGGTACACTTGCACACAGTTTTTGAAGGAACTCGGCAGGTAGGTTGGCCCAAACATCTTGGAGAACTAACCACAGTTCTTCTGTGGATTTAGGCAGCCTCAGTTGCTTCTCTCTCTTCATGTAATCCCAGACAGACTCGATGATGTTGAGATCAGGGCTCTGTGGGGCCATACCATCACTTCCAGGACTCCTTGTTCTTCTTTACGCTGAAGATAGTTCTTAATGACTTTCGCTGTATGTTTGGGGTCGTTGTCATGCTGCAGAATAAATTTGGGGCCAATCAGATGCCTCCCTGATGGTACTGCATGATGGATAAGTATCTGCCTGTACTTCTCAGCATTGAGGAGACCATTAATTCTGACCAAATCCCCAACTCCATTTGCAGAAATGCAGCCCCAAACTTGCAAGGAACCTCCACCATGCTTCACTGTTGCCTGCAGACACTCATTCGTGTACGCTCTCCAGCCCTTCGGCGAACAAACTGCCTTCTGCTACAGCCAAATATTTCAAATTTTGACTCATCAGTCCAGAGCACCTGCTGCCATTTTTCTGCACCCCAGTTCCTGTGTTTTCATGCATAGTTGAGTCGCTTGGCCTTGTTTCCACGTCGGAGGTATGGCTTTTGGCCGCAAGTCTTCCATGAAGGCCACTTCTGACCAGACTTCTCCGGACAGTAGATGGGTGTACCAGGGTCCCACTGTTTTCTGCCAGTTCTGAGCTGATGGCACTGCTGGACATCTTCCAATTGCGAAGGGAAGTAAGCATGATGTGTCTTTCATCTGCTGCAGTAAGTTTCCTTGGCCGACCACTGCGTCTCACGGTCCTCAATGTTGCCCGTTTCTTTGTGCTTCTTCAAAAGAGCTTGGACAGCACATCTGGAAACCCCTGTCTGCCTTGAAATTTCTGCTTGGGAGAGACCTTGCTGATGCAGTATAACTACCTTGTGTCTTGTTGCTGTGCTCAGTCTTGCCATGGTGTATGACTTTTGACAGTAAACTGTCTTCAGCAACCTCACCTTGTTAGCTGAGTTTGGCTGTTCCTCACCCAGTTTTATTCCTCCTACACAGCTGTTTCTGTTTCAGTTAATGATTGTGTTTCAACCTACATACTGAATTGATGATCATTATCACCTGTTTGGTATAATTGTTTAATCATACACCTGACTATATGCCTACAAAATCCCTGACTTTGTGCAAGTGTACCTAGAAGAATTGATGCTGTTTTGAAGGCAAAGGGTTGTCACACCAAATATGGATTTGATTTAGATTTTTATTCTGTTCACTCACTTTGCATTTAGTTAATCGATAAATATAATCTATTAACATGTCTATTTTTGAAAGCATTCTTACTTTACAGCATTTTTTCACACCTGCCTAAAACTTTTGCACAGTACTGTATGTTATTTTTTTTTGGACATTGATAATAATAATGAGCTCATTTATAAGCACGATAACACACACTTTTCAGGTGGCTGTATCAGAACTATTCATGACTATGTGTTTTTGATAGGTGCTCAAAGGACATCACTGGGTATTTAATTAATCCTGGGACTGGATCAAGCTGTGAAACTGACACAAGCACAGGTTTACCGAAAGCTGACTGCACATTCATTCCCCATCAGAAACAAAACACAAATGCATCTATAATGTTCCAACAATTCCTGCCTGACGTAAGTGTTATGATGTAAAAAAACGACTCCATAAACTTGTTAAGGTAAACTAGCAGGACTCTTTAATGTGTGTCTTATACATCTCAAGCATGGCATCTCTCTGCTGTCAAGCACGCACACTCACCTACTGCAACACAAACAATCCACACAGCACGACACCCACCCACACACACGTCATGAACAGAAACAAACGCAGAACAACCAAACACAACAGTAATTAGTCAGTATAATGCATAATGATAGCCTCACAATTCACAATGATTATTATTTTTTTGTATGATTTATTTTCTTAGCAGACTCCCTTATCCAGGGCGACTTACATTTGTTACCAAATATCACATTACAAAAAAAAAAATCACATTACAGTTAAGAGCAAGTACAGTACACATATTCTGCACAAAGTCTTCTCTCCATGAGTGGCCATGTTGAGGACATCTTTCCTCTGGGCAATAAGCTTCCACAATTCCCTCCTCTCAAATCGATATATATATATATATATATATATATATATATATATATATATATATATATATATATATATATATATATATATATATTGTGTGTGTGTGTGTGTGTGTGTATATACAGTGCCTATAGAAAGTCTACACCCCCTTGAACCTTTTTCACATTTTGTTGTGTCAGTGCCTCAGAGTTTCATGCATTTAAATGCAGATTTTTTCCACTTATCTACACACCATACTCCACACTGTTAAGGGGAAAAAGTTTTTATTGAGAAAAAAGATGATATATTTAAAATACAAAACTGAAAGATCATAATTAGATAAGTCTCCACCCCCCTGAGTTAATATTTGGTGGAAGCACCTTTGGCAGCAATTACAGCTGTGAGTCTGTTGGGATAGGTCTCTACCAACTTTGCACACCAAGATTTGGCTATATTTGACCATTCTTCTTTCAAAACTGTTAAAGCTCTGTCAAGTTCCTTGAGGAGCATTGATGGAGAGCAATCTTCAAGTAATGCCACAAATTTTCGATTGGATTTAGGTCGGGGCTCTGACTGGGCCACTCAAGGACATTTAACTTTTTGTTCCTTAGCTACTCCAGTGTAGCTTTGGCTGTGTGCTTTGTCGTTGTCATGCTGAAAGGTGACCTTCCGTCCCAGTTTCAGCTTTCTTGCAGAGGGCAGCAGGTTTTCCTCAAGGACTCTGTACTTTGCTCCATTCATTTTCCCTTCTATCCTGACAAGTGCCCCAGTCCCTGCCGATGAGAAACATCCCCATAACATGATGCTGCCACCACCATGCTTCACAGTAGGGATGGTGTTCTTTGGGTGATGCGCTGTGTTGGGTTTGTGCCAAACATAACGCTTTGCATTTAGGCCAAAAAGTTCCATTTTAGTTTCATCAGACCACAAAACTTTTTGCCACATGGCTGCAGTATCTCCTGAGTGTTTTTTGCATACTTCAAACGGGATTCAAGGTGGTCTTTCTTGAGTAAAATACAGGCCAGATTTGTGGAGTGCTTGGGATATTGTTGTCACATGCACACTTTGACCAGTCTTGGCCATAAAAGTCTGTAGCTCTTGCAAAGTTGCCATTGACCTCTTGGTAGGCTCTCTGATCAGTCTCCTTCTTGCTCGGTCATCCAGTTTGGAGGGACGGCCTGATCTAGGCAGGGTCTTGCCATACACCTTCCACTTCTTAATAATCGTCTTGACCATACTCCAAGGGATATTCAAGGCCTTTGATATTCTTTTATACCCATCCCCTGATCTGTGCCTTTCAACAGCTTTGTCCCGGAGTTCTTTTGAAAGCGCTTTGGTGCTCATGGTTGTGTCTTTGCTTTGAAATGCACTACCCAGCAGAGGAAACCTACAGGAACTGCTGAATTGATCCTGAAATCATGTGAATCACTGCAATTAAACACCGGTGGAGGCCTCTTA
Organism: Acipenser oxyrinchus oxyrinchus; assembly: GCA_030684275.1. Classification (NCBI taxonomy): domain Eukaryota; kingdom Metazoa; phylum Chordata; class Actinopteri; order Acipenseriformes; family Acipenseridae; genus Acipenser; species Acipenser oxyrinchus. The sequence continues at coordinate 3,560,642 of CM060280.1, read as the reverse complement.
ACTTGGTGTGTGATTTTGAAGGCGATTGGTTACACCTGAGCTAATTTAGGTTGCTATTACAAGGGGTGGACACTTATCCAACCAAGCTATTTCAGTTTTTATTTTTAATTAATTTTCAACAAATTTCTAGAATATTTTTTCACTTGGAAGTTGTGGGGTAGGATGTGTAGATAAATGAAAAAAAAACTATTTTAATGCATTTTAATTCCAGGCTATAAGGCAACAAAAGGTGAACATTTTGAAAGGGGTGTAGACTTTCTATAGGCACTGTATATTGCTACTAGGAATTATTTCTATGTAACAAGGAGAGATCTTCTTGTGTCCTAATTTTTCAGTTTTTGCAGGTCACAGATTTTTGTGATGAGAATACCCACAATGATGAAGCTCCCAATCAACAGAATAAAATCTGTAATTACAGAAGCACTTGGGAAGTGATCAGACAGACGAAGGATTTCAGGGGAAGCAACCCCCTGTGTCCACTAGTCCCCTGAAATAACGTTTACTTTACTTCAGGCGAGACACAGGGTGGTGTGTTTGGTCCTGGATGTATCCGGAAGCATGGGAGGTGTAAGAAACTATTATCAGTTATTAGGGGTTCACGACATGTTTTTTCCATTAGGTTCTCACATGAGTACCAGCAGTTTAAACAGCTGAGATGACGTGCTGCTTGCTGTGCTTGCCAGTCGCTTTAATTAGCTAACTAAAACAGTGGTGTATTTAAAGGGAGCTCAAGTTGTTTTTGTGTGTGTTACATGTTCCCATATGTTGCCATAACTGTTTAAGTATTTGTATGTGTATTGTTTTTTTTACATCCTGACCACTTTTTATTATTAAATTGCAGTCTGCAGTGCTCTGTTTCCAAGATGGCTTCATATGTACCCTTCTGAAGAACTTCAGAACTACATTTTCCCATCATCCTCCTGCTCACATATGTATGATGGGGTGATGGGAAATGTAGTTCTGAAGTTCTTCTGAAGGGTACATATGAAGCCATCTTGGAAACAGAGCACAGTGGACTGCAATTTAATAGTGTAAAGAAGTGGTCAAGATATCAAAATAATGAAATAAAAACAATACACATACCATACTGTGGCAAAGTGCCCCCCCCTGTGTATTATATGTTACGTGTTGTGTGTAAATGTTGGTGTATAGCGATGGCTTGCACGGGATATAAGCGGGTCTGTGTTTCACGTGTGTTTAAAAATGTATAATTGTAGTTAGGCACGAGGATTGCACATCACTTCACTTCACGTGCAGATAAAATGTGTATAATGTGTGTCACGGGATTGCACTTAATTAATTCACGTGCAGTTGTACCGAGATTCCAATTGAATGATTGACTAGCAATCGAGTCTCGGTACAACTGCATAAAAACAGCATTTTTTCACTCACTCGGGTTGGGTGTTCGTGAGTGGAGAACGGGTGAGAGAGAGGAGAAAGAATAGAATAGAAAGAAGAATAATAGATAATAACTGCTTGACTCACCGTGTTTGTTTGTCTGTCCGCCCACCGCTTGTTTACTGTTTAGTCCGTTTTGTTTATATATTTATTTTGGCGAAAGTGCCGTGTCCTGTTTCTGTTTTGTGTACAAACCTTTTATTTTCTGTTTAATTATTAAATGCTGAGCGATCACGCGCTCAGCGTCATCAAACCCCAAGTCTTTGTTTATTTATTTCCTGGCTCTGGTCTGACGTCACCCACTCTGGCCGTCTTTGTGACACGTGGTGTCAGAACTGGGATCTACAGCCTCCAGGACTCAGGCCAGAGCAGGAACCGCAATTTGTTGTTTAAAAAAAAAAACCCAACAACAACAACAACAACAAAAAAATAAAATAAAAAATAAAAATAAAAAATGGAAGGCTGGAACTGGAGAGATGGCTGCCAGGATCTGGAGGTCCTCCTCGGTGGTCTAGAGGACCAAGGCTGGTGCCTTGCCTGTGGGGAGTTCGGGCACCCGGTGGTGCGCTGCCCCTACCAAGAGGGAGAGGAGGAACAGGCCCAGGAGAGGAAGGTGAGGAGGAGGCAGAGAAGGGGAAAGGGGAAGAGGAAGGCAGAGCCTCCACCGCCCAAGTCTCCACCAGCAGAGGAAGAATGCCTGCTGGTTTTGTCTCCAGAGCCCAGGAGGGAGGAAACAGAGCCTTTCCCGTCCTCTGAGGAGATGTTAGACTGGGTGTCGGACCCGGAGTGGAGCGGGAGGACCTCCCACTGGTTGTTGACCTGCTGTGGGCCAGAGATGGGGAACGTTGGGAGCGCTGGGAACAACATTTCTACCCAGTGCCCTTCGTGAACCCGGCAGCCGTGGTGATTAACTACTTGGCTGCCGATATGGGACTGCCCCAGCAGGTTGCATTCCAAGTGGGAGGAGCCACGCCTACCTGCCTCCTCAATGGGCTGAAGGGAGACGACATGCAGCTCCCATCTCCACCAGCAGAGGAAGAATGCCTGCTGGTTTCGCCTCCGAGCCGGAGGGAGAGGAGCCTGAGCGCCCACAGCCCAAGCGGGAGGAGCCTGAGCGTCCACAGCCCAAGCGGGAGGAGCCTGAGCGCCCACAGCCCAAGCGGGAGGAGCCTGAGCGTCCACAGCCCAAGCGGGAGGAGCCTGAGCGCCCACAGCCCAAGCGGGAGGAGCCTGAGCGTCCACAGCCCAAGCGGGAGGAGCCCGAACGTCCCACAGCCTGAGTGGGAGGAGCCCGAACGTCCACGCCTGAGGGGGAGCCCGAGCGTCCACAGCCCAAAAGGGAGGAGTCGGTAAGGCCCACGGCCCAAAAGGGAGGAGTCGGTGCGCCCACAGCCCAAAGAGAGGGAAGTCGGGCTTCCACAGCCCTAGGACCCAAGCTGCCAGCAGAGGGAGAATGCCTGCTGGTTCCACCTCCACCAGCAGAGGAAGAATGCCTGCTGTCCCCATGTCCACCAGCAGAGGGAAAATGCCTGCTGTCCCCATCTCCACCAGCAGAGGAAGAATGCCTGCTGGTTTCCCCTTCAGAGGCAGAGCTGCACCAGTCCCCTGCAAGAGAGGCAGAGCTGCACCAGTCCCCTGCAAGAGAGGCAGAGCAGCACCAGTCCCCTGCAAAGGGGAGACTACACGCTGCTCCCACCTCCGTCGCCAGGAGACTACACGCTGCTCCCACCTCCATCGCCAGGAGACTACACGCTGCTCCCACCTTCGCCGCCAGGAGACTACTCGCTGCTCCCACCTCCACCGCCAGGAGCAGAGCAGCAGGAGCTGTCTCTGTCTCCATCACCATCAGGGGAGAGGAGCAGGAGCTGCCTCTCCCTTCACCAGAAGGACCAGGACTAGATGCTGGCGGTCCTCAGCAGCCCTTGCATAGGCTGCTGAGGGAAGCACGGGAAGAACCGCCCGGCCGCAGAGGCCGAGAAGAGGGCCAACACCCGCACCCCAGCTTGTCCTGACTGCCTGCCTCGCCGCCCAAGGATGCCTGCCTCGCTTCGCCCAAGGATGCCTGCCTCGCCGCCCAAGGATGCCTGCCTCGCCGCCCAAGGATGCCTGCCTCGCTTCGCCCAAGGATGCTTGCCTTGCATCGCCTGGGGTTGCCCGCCGCTCCGCATCGCCTGGGGTTGCCCGCTGCTCCGCATCGCCTGGGGTTGCCCGCCGCTCCGCATCGCCTGGGGTTGCCAGCCGCTCCGCATTGCCTGGGGTTGCCAGACGCTCCGCATCGCCTGGGGTTGCCAGCCGCTCCGCATCGCCTGGGGCTGCCTGTCGCTCCTCATCGCCTGGGGCTGCCTTTTGCTCCACACAGGGTGCAGGGTGTGAGGGAGAAGTGGAGCTCCCGCTGCCGCCTCCATGGCCAGGGGCTCCCCTCCCGAGTTCGCCTCCCGAGGGTCCGCTGCTGCTGCCGTCGCCTCCCGAGGGTCCGCTGCTGCTGCCGTCACCTGGGGTCACCAGGGATCCTGCTTCGCCTGGGGTCGTCGAGGGTCCTGCTTCGCCTGGGGTCGCCGGGGCCTCTGCTTTGCCTCGGGTCGCTACACTGTGGCCGGAGCTCCATGAAGGGAGCTGCCGGCCATGAAGAAAGGGGGAGGTCAGGAGACCAGCTCCCCAGCCGCATTTCCGTGGCAGGAAACACGGTGGCCGGAGCCCCACGGAGGGGAGCTGGCGGCCACAAAGAAGGGGGAGGTCAGGAGACCAGCTCCCCGCAGCAGTTTCGCTGCCGGAGATTGGGTGGTCGGAGCCCCACGGAGGGGAACTGCCGGCCATGAAGAAGGGGAGGTCAGGAGACCAGCTCCCCAGCTGCACTTTCGGCAGGAGATAGTGTGGCTGAAGCCCCGAAGAGGGAGCTGCCAGCCACTGAAGAATTGGGGTGCCAGACATTCCACCATGGCCACCCCAGAAACAACTTGCTTCCCCTCTTCCGGGACTTTGGGACTGAGGGGGAGGTGGCCATTGAGGCCATGTGTGCTTTGCACAAGGGGGTATATGTGGCAAAGTGCCCCCTGTGTATTATATGTTACGTGTTGTGTGTAAATGTTGGTGTATAGCGATGGCTTGCACGGGATATAAACGGGTCTGTGTTTCACATGTATTTAAAGATGTAAATGTATTTAGGCACGGGATTGCACATCACTTCACGTGCAGATAAAATGTGTATAATGTGTGTCACGGGATTGCACTTAATTAATTCACGTGCAGTTGTACCGAGATTCCAATTGAATGATTGACTAGCAATCGAGTCTCGGTACAACTGCATAAAAACAGCATTTTTTCACTCACTCGGGGTTGGGTGTTCGAGAGTGGAGAACGGGTGTGGAGAGGAGAACGAATAGAATAATAAGAATAATAATAATAACTGTTTGACTCACCGTGTTTGTTTGTCTGTCCGTCCACCGTTTGTTTAAGTATTAGTTCGTTTTGTTTGTCTATTTATTTTGGTGCAAGTGCCGTGTCCTGTTTCTGTTTTGTGTACAAACCTTTTATTTTCTGTTTAATTATTAAATGCTGAGCTGCTGATCACAGCTCAAGCCATCTTGGAAACAGAGCACAGTGGACTGCAATTTAATAGTGTAAAGAAGTGGTCAAGATATCAAAATAATGAAATAAAAACAATACACATACCATACTTAAACAGTTATAGCAACGTATGGGAACATGTAACACACACACACACACACAAAACAACTTGAGTTCCCCTTTAAGTAGGCCTAAATAATTCACAACACTAAGTCTAAAAGGCAAAGATTTGTACATTTTAAGATTGGGCATCGAAGTAAATAAAACAGACTATTATTATTATTATCAGGGATAATTACCTACAGTAAGTGAAGACGATCCTGCTACCAAAAAATGTCCACCTCGTGGTGGTGCGCCTTCGCATCTCTTAAGCAATATGGAAGTACTTGTGTATTCTTTCAGCGCATGTGCGTACCTGCGTACCAGTTATGTGAAACCTTGATTATTATTATACATAGTGAATGATCATTTTTCTGTAAACTTATTAAAAAAATGTACCAAGTTGTATATTGTTGATAACACTGAAGCACAACATTTTAATAACCGCAATATTTCATTAATACTCATGCACAGCGATTGTGAGATGCTTTTTAAAATGTTGCATTTTTGTTTGCATTCACTTTTAAATCAAAGTGAAACAAAGTAACATTAATATGATTTAAAGCCCATTTAGTTGTTTCACAGAAAAAGCCTGTCATTGAAGCCAATTTTACTATCAACAGGTTTCTCGGTTGTAATTGAGATACAGTGAAGGGGGAGGGAGTTTATAGGACTGGGTTAAATTGTTACAGAGAACAATGCCTGTCCACTGTAATTACTTGCTTGTATAGAGAGCAGCTACTGACGTTCAGGGTGTACCCCCTTTCTTCTCAGTTTGACAGGATTAGAAGGCTGCAGCGGGCTGCTGAAGTGTTTCTGATGGAAATTATTGACAAAGGCTCATGGGCTGGAATTGTAACATTTAACAGCGATGCTGCCATTCAGAAATCACTTACATTGATCGACAGTGAAGCAGTCCGGACAGATCTGATCAATCATTTGCCAAGTACAGCTGGTGGCGGGACCAATATATGCAGTGGTGTAAGAAAAGGATTTGAGGTATGTACAGTATGTATTATAATCATATTGGTATATGACCTACAGGACCATTTTCAATGGGTGTTTTGTCTGTGCATTGTTTTATTTTATTAGACTTATGAACCACTTCAACTCCAGAGGTAAAAATGAAACCCCTTCCCAGGTACCAGATTTTGAAAATAATAATAATGTTTTCAAACCTGTAATTGCTATAAAATGTGATGAATAAAACACAAATAAATGACCTAAACTGTTATGCTCCTGTGTACTACATACCCATGTTCAATATAGAGATAAAAACACGTGCGGCATGGTACTGTAAGAGGGTTTTCATTTGACGCACGTGCGTACGTCATGGTGTTGAAGTGGTTAAATGATCTGACATGGTTTAAAACAAATTTATCCTTGATGGAATCTGCTCACTTGGTTTAAACTCCCCGACTGGTTCTAGACTAAACACAGTAGGCACAACTACCAGGTAAAAAATGTCTATGGAGAATGTGACGGTGTGTGCGCGCATGTGTGTGCGTGTGTGTGTGTGTGTAGTTGGGAACAAATTGACTGCGTCCTTTTTTTTTCTGCTACCACTAACAAAGTGGAGACTTGTTTCTGTACGGAACTTTCAAAACAAATGCGACGCTTCACTGCACATGTGCCGGTACGTGGCTCAGAAGAGATGCTCCACAAGAGTGATTTTGCATGTTGGCAGTGTGGCATTATGCAGATGTTTTGGAGCATATGATTATTATACAATAACCAAACACATTCGGACATCACGCTGGGATAGTTTGTCTTTTATTTTATTTATGCACTGCCGAGTTCCCCTTTCAGGATGGTACCGGTAATCATTTCCTGTCCCTTTTTGTCAGTACTGTATACAGTATGTCCTGGAATAGCAGCTTATTTGTCAGTACTGTATACAGTATGTCCTGGAATAGCAGCTTATTTGTCAGTACTGTATACAGTATGTCCTGGAATAGCAGCTTATTTGTCAGTACTGTATACAGTATGTCCTGGAATAGCAGCTTATTTGTCAGTACTGTATACAGTATGTCCTGGAATAGCAGCTTATTTGTCAGTACTGTATACAGTATGTCCTGGAATAGCAGCTTATTTGATCCATTTAAATCGGATCCATTGGGAATGGCAATATTGAAATTGGAAGGGCCTCTGAGAGTGTTAAACTTCTATCTCCCTGGTTCTTGTTTCTGTAAACTTTAGGTTCTTCGAGGAGATGACGGAGAAACATCAGGTGATCTAAATCATTTTGCTCACAGACGGGCAAGACAGCTGTTAGATCTTGTCTTGAGGAGGTTAAGAACAGTGGAAGCATTATTCATACCGTGAGCTGGGACCTTCTGCAGATAGCCCCAGAGGAAATGTCTAATGCAACAGGTAGAAACAATGTAGAACGTGTTTTTGTAACAAAGTAACGGGGTAGGGGTCAGGGCTGATAAGTGACACAATCACAAGACAAGGGAGCCTGCCTCTTTTGTACAGTGCTATCGGTGCTGTGATGCAGAACCGGCGGGAGGTCCCGGGTTCGATTCCCACCTCCATCTGTTTGGATAGCATGTGGGAACCTAGGACTATATAAAGAAGGACAGGACAATGATGTCACAAGTGGGCGGAGTTCACTACTAGGACCATATAAAGAAGGAGAGGACAAATGTCACAAGTGGGCGGAGTTAGTAAACAGCGCAGCCATTTCTGGAGCCCGGAGAGCACTTTGACAGTGCACTCGCAATGCTTGTAACGTATTCACGTTTGCCCTGGCAACATGTTTCTTGACATAATTAAGCATTCATTTACAGTAAGTCACTTTATATTTTATTGTTGTTAAAAAAAAAATACTGGTCTGTCCTGGCACTGCAACACAGCATGGCTGCAATGTATTCAGTACTGAGTGGGCTCCACAAATGGCCTGTAATTGAGTACCGAACTGCATCACAGGAATGACTGTCTGTGGCAAAGTGGTTAAGTGGGAACAGGTGCAGGAGTGATGCAGTGCGGTAATGAAACAGACAGAGCCTTGTAATCCTGTTTGGAAAGGGTTTTATTTCTTTTATCCAGGTCTGGCGACCAAACAATAATCCCCGGCAATACACACCAATGTGTACTGCACGGGTATATAACAAGGGATTGCAGTCCCAAATAATAAACAATATCTGCCCCACAATAATACAGACACGGTCACCAGTCCTGGGTACATGCAGTAGTGCTCGTGGTGGGTGATAAAAGTATTATATTTGTGACAATGGTGAAGTGTTGTTCCAGTTTAGTGCTGGCCCTTGGCAACAACTCTGGAATTGTGTTAGCTGTCTGGTAACATACAAGACAAGACAATTACAAACAAACAAAACAAACACTCACGATATACTCTTGTTTAGGGGTCTCTCACAGTCCTTCTCGGTTCTTAGCAACTCCAACCAATGCAAAGGAATAGATTGCGATTCTCTGTCCCCTTTTATGCTGTCACACATGACCCCTTGGTAAACGAGCGCAACCTCCTCTCCATACTGCGGCTGCCACGTCGTTTCCCTTCCGGGTCAATGTGTTATTGCAGCGGAGTCCCGCCCCCTTTCTAGCTGGCCGACTTCCCTTGAACCCTGGGAAAGAACTGTCAGGCCAGCCCGTCCAGGGAACTCTGTTCTCGCTGCTTAGCACCCTCAGAGGTCGGAAGGGAGATTTACAACCAAGAATCATTGTATTTCTGTCGCACTGTCCTATCCTTCTTCATATAGTCCTAGGTGAGAACCGGGAAACTCTACAATATATGCTCTGCTCCGGATTGTGAATGATCTCCTGCTTAATGCTGATGCTGGTGCTCCCTTTATGCTTGTCCTCCTTGACCTACCAGCCGCTTTTGACCCCATAGATCATGGCATTCTTCTTGACCGCCTTCAGATGTATGCTGCAATCTCTGGAACCTGTCTCTCCTGGATGTCCTCTTATCTAACCGGACGATGCAGTCTGTTTTCTATGCTGGATGCAGTGGTGTCGCTAACCCAGTCACTTGTGGCGTCCCCAAAGATCTGTTCTCGGTTCTCTTCTCTTCAATATCTACATGCTTCCCTTGGGTCGCCTCATCCGCCAACACAGCCTCATGTTCACTCCTATGCTGACGACACCCAGCTCTACTTAAAACTTGACCCTGGAAGCCCCTCTGCCATGGTCCAGCTTTTGGCTTGCAATCAAGACATCAAGGCCTGGATGTCTGCCAATTTTCTTCAGCTGAACACTAGCAAATCTGAACTCTTCCTAGTAGGATCTAAAACTCAATTTAAGAATCTCAATATAGCTGTGTGGCAAAGTGCCCCCCCCTGTGTATGTTATATGTTACGTGTTGTGTGTAAGTGTTGGTGTATAGGCATTGGTACACGGGATATAAGCGGGTCTGTGTTTCACGTGTGTTTAAATAGTATATTTGTATTTAGGCACGAGGATGGCACATCACATCACGTGCAAGTAAAAAGTAATAATATGTGAGCACGGGGAATTGCACTTTAATTAATTCACATGCAGTTGTACCGAGATTCCAATTGAATGATTGACTAGCAATCGAGTCTCGGTACAACTGCATAAAAGCTGCATGTTTTCACTCACTCGGGGTTGTGTGTTCGGTGAGTGGAGAACGGGTGTGTAGAGGAGGATAACTAAAATATAATAAGAAGAATAATAAGTGTTTTCTTACTCGCCGTGTTTGTCTGTTCGTGCACTGTCTGTTTACTGTATAGTCCGTTTTGTTTACCTGTTTATTTTGGCCGCAAGTGCCGTGTCCTGTGTTTTTTGTTACAACCGTTTATTTTTCTGTCTGTTTATTTATTAAATGCTGGCGAAAGCATTCGCCAGCTCCACCAAACTCCACCTCTCTCTGTCGTTTTGTTCCTGCTTCTGCCGTGACGTCACCGCCCAGTCATCCTGTCACACGTGGTGTCAGAACCGGGATCACCAGCACCTCCAGGACTCAGGCCAGAGCAGGAACCGCAATTTGTTGTTTTAAAAACAACAACAACAGCAACAATAACAACAACAACAACAAAATAAAATGGAAGGCTGGAACTGGAGAGATGGCTGCCAGGATCTGGAGGTCCTCCTCGGTGGTCTAGAGGACCAAGGCTGGTGCCTTGCCTGTGGGGAGTTGGGCACCTGGTGGTGCGCTGCCCTACCAAGAGGGAGAGGAGGAACTGGCCCAGGAGAGGAAGGTGAGGAGGAGGCAGAGAAGGGAAAGGGGAAGAGGAAGGCTGAGTGTCCACAGCCCAAGTGGGAGGAGCCTGAGTGTCCACAGCCCAAGCGGGAGGAGCCCGAACGTCCCTACGCCTGAGTGGGAGGAGCCCGAACGTCCACAGCCCAAGCGGGAGGAGCCTGAGTGTCCACAGCCCAAGCGGGAGGAGCCCAACGTCCCACGCCTGAGTGGGAGGAGCCCGAACGTCCTTCGCCTGAGTGGGAGGAGCCTGAACGTCCTACGACTGAGTGGGAGGAGTCCGAACGTCCCACGCCTGAGTGGGAGGAGCCCGAACGTCCCATGCCTGAGTGGGAGGAGCCCGAACGTCCCACGCCTGAGTGGGAGGAGTCAGTGCGTCCACAGCCCAAGAGGGAGGAGTCGGTGCGTCCACAGCCCAAAAGGGAGGAGTCGGTGTGTCCACAGCCCAAGAGGGAGGAGTCGGTGCGCCCACGGCCCAAGAAGGGGAAGGTAGAGTGTCCACAGCCCCAGTCTCCACCAGCAGAGGGTGAATTCCTGCTGGGTCCACCTCCATTGCCATGGGAGGACTGCTTGCAGCTCCCACCTCCACCAGCAGAGGGTGAATTCCTGCTGGTCCCGCCTCCGCCACCTCCATTGGCAGGAGCAGAGCAGCAGGAGCTGCCTCTGCCTCCTCCACCAGCAGAGGGTGAATGTCTGCTGGGTCCCTGTCCACCAGCAGAGGGTGAATGCCTGCTGGGTCCCTGTCCACCAGCAGAGGGTGAATGCCTGCTGGGTCCCTGTCCACCAGCAGAGGGTGAAGGCCTGCTGGGTTCCCCACCAGCAGAGGGAGAATGCCTGCTGGTCTCCCCTTCCGAGGCAGAGCCGCACCAGTCCCCTGCAAGAGAGGGAGGGCCGCACCAGTCCCCTGAAACAAGGGTAGACTACACGCCGCTCCCACCTCCGCCGCCAGGAGACTACACGCAGCTCCCACCTCCACTGGCAGGAGCAGAGCAGCAGGAGCTGCCTCTGCCTCCGCCACCTTCACCGGCAGGAGACTACACGCCTCCGCCACCTCCACCGGCAGGAGCAGAGCAGCAGGAGCTGCCTCTGCCTCCGCCAACCCCACCAGCAGAGGAGGAATGCCTGCTGGTATCACTTCCCCCACCAGCAGAGGATGAATGCCTGCTGGTAACACTTCCCCAATCAGCAGAGGATGAATGCCTGCTGGTATCACTTCCCCCACCGTCACGAGGAGAGGAGCAGGAGCTGCCTCTCCCTTCACCAGAAAAACCAGGACTAGATGCGGGCGGTCCTCAGCAGCCCTTGCATAGGCTGCTGAGGAAAGCATGGCCTCGGCATGGCCTGGGGTTGCCAGACGCTCCACATCGCCTGGGGTTGCCAGCCGCTCTGCATCGCCTGGGGCTGCCTGTCGCTCCGCATCGCCTGGGGCTGCCTTTTGCTCCACACAGGGTACAGGGTACGAGGGAGAAGTGGAGCTCCCGCTGCCACCTCTATGGCCAGGGGCTCCTCCCGAGTTCGCCTCCCGAGGGTCCGCTGCTGCTGCCGTGCGCCTCCCGAGGGTCCGCTGCTGCTGCCGTCGCCTCCCGAGGGTCCGCTGCTGCTGCCGTCCCTCCCCGAGGGTCCGCTGCTGCTGCCGTCGCCTGGGGTCGCCAGGGATCCTGCTTCGCCTGGGGTCGCCGAGGGTCCTGCCTGCCGGGTCGCTACACTGTGGCCAGAACCCCATGAAGGGAGCTGCCGGCCATGAAGAAAGGGGGAGGTCAGGAGACCAGCTCCCCAGCCACATTTCCGTGGCAGGAAACACGGTGGCCAGAGCCCCACGGAGGAGAGCTAGCGCCACGAAGGAGGGGAGGTCAGGAGACCCGCTCCCCTCGCAGCAGTTTCGCTGCCGGAGATCGTGTGGTCGGAGCCCCACGGAGGGAAATGCCGGCCATGAAGAAGGGGGAGGTCAGGAGACCAGCTTCCCCAGCTGCACTTTCGCTGCAGGATAGTGTGTGGCGGGAGCCCGGAAGAGGGAGCTGATAGCCACGAAGAAGTGGGAGTGGAGGACATTCCACCATGGCCACCCCCAGAAACACCTTGCTTCTCCCTCTTCCGGGACTTTAAGACTGAAGGGGAGGTGGCCATTGAGGCCATGTGTGCTTTGCACAAGGGGGGGGTATATGTGGCAAAGTGCCCCCCCCTGTGTATGTTATATGTTACTGTGGCGGAGTGTCCCACCCCTATTATTATTATTTGTATTATTGTTTGCGGCGCGGATAACAGCGCCGCGTCTTTTATATTTTAAAAACCCCGTGAGGATGCATGACTGATCAGCTACTGATTATTTAACTAGCTGACAGTCATGCATCCTTACCAAACGCGTGCAGACTGTGGCCGAGGGGTAATAAGATAATTAACAGCTAGTTAACCCCTCGGCCAGAGTATAAGAACCTGCAGCAGTCCGTTCTGCGTTGGTTGGGTGTACAGAGAGGAAAGTACGGGAGAACACGGGAGAGCGAGCAAAACAATTGCTAAAACGTGCTGGTTTAGCCAGCACGCCACTTACTTGTTTGTCTGTTTATTCGTTTGGCCCTCGTGCCCTTTGGTTTGTGTTTTGTTGTTTTGTTTAAATCTTTTGTTTTGTTTAATTATTAATAAATCCAGCTGAGTGCCGTTGCACTCAGTTTCACCCGACCATCCATTGTTTGACTCAGTTACTTCCTGGTCCGTGACGTCACCACTGCAAGCCAGACTGTCACATATGGTGTCCTCGTGGGACAAACAACGCCTCCACGAGCCGTACCAGGAAAGAAAAAGGACGTTTTTTTGTTTTTTCAAAAGTATTTTTTTGTGTTTTTTGGAAAAAAAATAAAAATAAAAAAATGGGGAAGAGTAGCCGGAGGAGAAAGCAGCAGCAACAACAACAGCAGCAGGAGGCGCAGCAACAGCAGCAGGTCCTTACCACGCTGGACGCCTGCCTCACCTGCCTGAAGGGTGAGGAGTGGTGCCAGCGGTTGGTGAGGTTGGGCACGTGGCACCGGACCAACCCCTCCATGGCAGGAGAGGAAGGAGCCTGAGCATCCAGCAAGGGTGAGAGGACCCGCATCCTCCGAGGCGGAAGAATCCCGTCTCCTCTGAGGGGATCTGGGACTGGCTGGCGGAGCCTGAGAGGGATATAATGGTCGCCCTCCCTGCTGTGATCAACCTCCTGTGGGCGAGAGATGGGGAGCGCTGGGAGGCCTGGGAACAGAAACACCAACCAGCATCCCTCCCAGACATCGTAGCCATGGTGCTCAACTACCTGGCTGCAGATATGGGAGGGGCCCCGCTGCTGTTTCCAGCGCCAGAGGGAGAGGAGCCATCACTGCCGTCTCCAGTGCCCGAGGGAGAGGAGCCATTGCTGCCGTCTCCAACGCCCGAGGGAGAGGAGCCATTGCTGTCGTCTCCAGCGCCAGAGGGAGAGGAGCCATTGCTGCCGTCTCCAACGCCAGAGGGAGAGGAGCCGTTGCTGCCGTCTCCAGCGTTAGAGGGTGAGGAGCCCTCGCCACTGTCTCCAGCACTAGGAGCAGAGCAGCAGGAGCTGCCTCTGTCTCCACCACCACCAGGAGCAGAGCAGCAGGAGCTGCCTCTGTCTCCACCACCACCAGGAGCAGAGCAGCAGGAGCTGCCTCTGTCTCCACCACCACCAGGAGCAGAGCAGCAGGAGCTGCCTCTGTCTCCACCACCACCAGGAGCAGAGCAGCAGGAGCTGCCTCTGTCTCCACCACCACCAGGAGCAGAGCAGCAGGAGCTGCCTCTGTCTCCACCACCGCCAGGTGCAGAGCAGCAGGAGCTGCCTCTGTCTCCGCCACCTCCACCAGCAGAGGGTGAATGCCTGCTGGTTCTGCCTCAACCGCCGTGGGAGGACTGCTTGCCTCTCCCACCTCCACCAGCAGAGGGTGAATGCCTGCTGGTTCCGTCTCAACCGCCGTGGGAGGACTGCTTACCGCTCCCACCTCCACCAGCAGAGGGTGAATGCCTGCTGGTTCCGCCTCAACCGCCGTGGGAGGACTGCTTGACCCTCCCACCTCCACCAGCAGAGGGTGAATGCCTGCTGGTTCCGCCTCAACCGCCGTGGGAGGACTGCTTGCCGCTCCCAGCTCCACCAGCAGAGGGTGAATACCTGCTGGTTCCATCTCCACCTCCACCAGCAGAGGGTGAATACCTGCTGGTTCCACATCCACCATCATGGGAAGAACTGCTCCTGCCCTGCCTCGCACCGCCCAAGGATGCCTGCCTCGCTTCGCCCAAGGATGCCTGCCTCGCTTCGCCCAAGGATGCCTGCCTCGCTTCGCCCAAGGATGCCTGCCTCACTTCGCCCAAGGATGCCTGCCTCGCTTCGCCCAAGAAGGCCTGTCTCGCATCGCCTGGGGCTGCCTGTTGCTCCGCATCGCCTGGGGCTGCCTGTTGCTCCGCATCGCCTGGGGCTGCCTGTTGCCCCGCATCGCCTGGGGCTGCCTGTTGCCCCGCATCGCCTGGGGCTGCCTGTTGCTCCGCATCGCCTGGAGAGCCACCAGTTATAGGGTACGAGGGAGAAGTGGAGCTCCCGCTGCCGCCTCCATGGCCAGGGGCTCCCCTCCCGAGTTCGCCTCCGGAGGGTCCGCTACTGCTGCTGCTGCCGTCGCCTCCCGAGGGTCCGCTGCTGCTGCCGTCGCCTCCTGAGGGTCCGCTGCTGCTGCCGTCGCCTCCTGAGGGTCTGCTGCTGCTGCCGTCGCCTCCCGAGGGTCCGCTGCTGCTGCCATCGCCTCCCGAGGGTCCTGTTTTGCTTGGGGTCGCTACCAGTCCTGCCATACGGCAGGAAATACTGTGGCTGGAGCCCCATGAACGGGAGCTGCCGGCCACGGAAAAGGGGGGGGAGGTCAGGAGACCAGCTCCCCCAGCCGCACTTTCGCGGCAGGAAATACTGTGGCTGGAGCCCCATGAAGGGCAGCTGCCGGCCACGAAGAAGGGGGAGGAGGTCAGAAGACCAGCTCCCCCAGCCGCACTTTCGCGGCAGGAAATACTGTGGCTGGAGCCCCATGAAGGGCAGCTGCCAGCCATGAAGAAGGGGGAGGTCAGGAGACCAGCTCCCCGCAGCAATTTCGCTGCAGGAGAGGATGGCCGGAGCCCCACGGAGGGGAGCTGCCGGCCATGAAGAAGGGGGCAGGTCTGGAGACCACCCCCAAAATTTTTGGCCAGAGGAGCCGGCCTGTGCGCTGGCCATTGGAACGCTACGGCTGTTTGGGTGGGAGGAGGACATCCCACCGTGGCCGCCACCTTTGGCCCGTTGCTGCCCCTGTTCCTGTGCCGGGACTGCTAGCCGGGACTTTAGGGAATAAGGGGGAGGTGGCCGAAAAGGCCATGTGTGCTGCACAAGGGGGCATGTGTGCGGAGTGTCCCACCCTATTATTATTATTTGTATTATTGTTTGCGCGCGGATAACAGCGCCCGCCTTTTATATTTTAAAACCCGTGAGGATGCATGACTGATCAGCTACTGATTATTTAACTAGCTGACAGTCATGCATCCTTACCAAACGCTGCAGACTGTGGCCGAGGGGTAATAAGATAATTAACAGCTAGTTAACCCCTCGGCCAGAGTATAAGAACCTGCAGCAGTCCGTTCTGCGTTGGTTGGGTGTACAGAGAGGAAAGTACGGAGAACACGGGAGAGCGAGCAAAAACAATTGCTAAAACGTGCTGGTTTAGCCAGCACGCCACTTACTTGTTTGTCTGTTTATTCGTTTGGCCCTCGTGCCCTTTGGTTTGTGTTTTGTTGTTTTGTTTAAATCTTTTGTTTTGTTTAATTATTAATAAATCCAGCTGAGTGCCGTTGCACTCAGTTTCACCCGCCCATCCATTGTTTGACTCAGTTACTTCCTGGTCCGTGACGTCACCACTGCAAGCCAGACTGTCACAGTTACGTGTTGTGTGTAAGTGTTGGTGTAAAAGTAATAATATGTGAGCACGGGAATTGCACTTTAATTAATTCCACGCAGTTGTACTGAGATTCCAATTGAATGATTGACTAGCAATCGAGTCTCGGTACAACTGCATAAAAGCTGCATGTTTTCACTCACTGGGGTTGTGTGTTGGTGAGTGGAGAACGGTGTGTAGAGGAGGATAACTAAAATATAATAAGAAGAATAATAAGTGTTTTCTTACTCGCCGTGTTTGTCTGTTCTGCACTGTCTGTTTACTGTATAGTCCGTTTTGTTTACCTGTTTATTTTGGCCGCAAGTGCCGTGTCCTGTGTTTTTTTGTTACGACCGTTTATTTTTCTGTCTGTTTATTTATTAAATGCTGAGCGAAAGCATTCGCTCAGCTCCACCAAACTCCACCTCTCTCTGTCGTTTTTGTTCCTGCTTCTGCTGTGACGTCACCGCCCAGTCATCCTGTCACAAGCTGCCATGAACCTAGGAAACTGTCTGCTGCTGCCTTCCCCCACAGTACGAAGCCTTGGTGTACTTCTTGACATCAACCTCTCCTTTGATGCCCACATCTCCTCTGTCGTCAAATCTTCCTTCTACCATCTTCGAAACATCTCCAAAGTCCGTCCCTACCTCTCCCTCCCGGATGCGGTGATACTTTGTCATGCATTTGTCTCCTCTAGACTCAACTACTGCAACTCTCTATATGGTGGTCTCCCGGCACACACCATAAAATGACTGCAGCTAGTTCAGAATGTCACTGCCAGGATCCTTACCAGATGTAAAAAATGTGATCACATCACCCCCTGTCTTGCCCAGCTGTACTGGCTGCCTGTAAAGTTCAGGATTACTTTCAAAACTCTCCTGCTCACCTACAAGGCCCTTCATCACACAGGTCCCGAGTACCTCCTCAACCTGCTGACCCGCTATGTCCCTGCCCGTAAGCTGAGGTCCTCTGACTCTGGCCTGCTTGTTATCCCCAAGCAAAAGTGCTCCACACTCGGAGAGAACGCTCGTTTAGCTTCATGGCTCCGACTCTTTGGAACTCTCTCCCAGCTTTGATGCATGATGCTCCACCGTCGCTCGCTTTAAATCAACTCTCAAGACCCACCTGTTCTCTCTTGCTTTCCATGCTCTTTAAGCCTGATAGCTGCTATTAGCTGTGTGTTGGTGATACTATTTCATGTATTATGCACTTTCCACTGTATTTAATGTATTATGCATTTGTTTTAACTGTATAGCATTTATTATGCATTTCTCTGTATTTAAAGTATTATGGATTTTCTTGTTGTGACTCCATCTTGTAAAGCACTTTGTGATGGTGGTCCACTATGAAAGGCTGATTCTTGAAATGTATTTTTTGTTTATGACTGTAAGTCGCCCTGGGTAAGGGCGTCTGCTAAGAAATAAATAAATAAATAAATAAATAAATAATATAAAATAAAGATTCATTTATTGATTGATATGACCTCTACATGCCATATGTTCAGCCAATTAAATTAATTGTGTAAGTTGACATGTATACATTTCTATTATATTAATATATTAATTAAGACGTCTAACTTTATTGTTTTGATAATCTTCGTCCTGTAGGAGGTCTACAGTTCTATGCCTCTGATAAATTGGACTCAAGTGGATTAATTGATGTTTTCAGTTCACTGTCTGTGTCCTCTGGAGATTTTGCTGCAGAGATTATACAGGTATGTACAGCTTGCCAAGTAACAAGGACCTGACTTGGTGAATACCTTTGATCATGGGTCTCAAACTCAGTTCCTGGAGGCCAACTACTTCTGCTCTCAATTATTTAGTTAATTTTAGCTTTTCTTTGCAAGGAATTACAGATGATTGTTTAAAATGTTCCCCGCTTGATTCAAGGTTAAATTTGCCTATAATATTTTGTGGCCTGGATAAGGGGTTAAATGTATCCAGCTAATTAATTAATTAGATCAATGAAGTCACTGAGGACTTGGGTGGAATGAAAACCAGCATACCCAGCGGCCCTCCAGGACCAGAGTCTGACACCCCTGTTGTAGATGTATAGACATAAATGGCCATTTTTGCCTAAAATCACGCCATAAATGTAACCATCTGTTCTCTATATTCTTTTTTCTTAGTTGACCAGTGATGGTAAACAAACTGATGCAGGCAAATGGTTTCATGGGACCATATACTTGGACTCCACTGTTGGGAACAATACAGTTTTCACTATAACCTGGCAGACTGATGTACCAACGATACTAATAACCAGTCCAAATAGTCAATCATACAGCAACGGAGACCTACAAATCAAGACTGACTTGAGAATAGGTCGCTTAACCTTACCTGGGACTGCACAGGTAATTATCACACAGAGAAGCTTTGACATTGTCAAGAGGTAGAGATGTTTTCTGGAAACGTCAATGTGTTGCTGCATTCACTGAAGGGGGGCTCATTTAATAAGTCTAATAAAATAACATGTAATTGTGATCAGGAGACTGGTTGGTGAATGAATAATTTTCCTTCAGTTTTATTTCATGAAAGGCAGTGAGAAAAAATCAAATGCTATCAGGCAGATGAAACGGGATGATTTCACGACTGATTGATCATTTTACTTTTAAGAACTAGATCCTATAAGCTATTTACACTAAATCATCTTCAGCACGTATTTGAACAAGGTCAATTAGGTTAGCAGCATATTTCAATGTGTGCTTAAACCAGACAATCTGAAGTGTCTTAACCAGAGGAATGAAGGGCAGAACTGGAAAATTGTTATAATTCAGCCAAATTACAAATGAGCACCTAATTGCGCTTTGGCAGGTATGTGATTTCTTTTAGTTGAGTGATTTATTTTCGTGGACCTTATCTAAGATCATGATTCAAAACAAATGGACTTTGCTTTTCACAGCAGATGACACTTAGTGGTACCATACTGCGTATGTGCCCAATGCTCAAACTTAACTGCCAGTACCCACTTAAGTTCCTTATACAATTGTACACATAACTTGGAATCAAAGTATGGTGACTACTGTATATGATTCCATGTTCACCAGGGCAGAGTTCACAGTTCAGGTTTTTAAGCTCCCATCCCAATGCATTGTGGGAAGTGTAGTCCTCCTGTGCTGGTGAACATGAAGCCATATATTCATCCTAAATGAATTGGCCAATTAAACTTTGTCATGTTTTGAATATACCACTTATTTGTGTGCACACAATGTACACATTTAGGCACCCAAATAATATTTTTTAAATGTGTATCTTCAAGACTGATATGTTTTTCTTCTTCTAATTTAGCCAGGTTTGTGGGGATACAATATTCTTAACAGTGGCGGATCACAGCAAAGCTTTACAGTGACAGTAAGCTCCCGTGCCGTGAATGAGTGTGTGCCTCCGATTACAGTGAATGCTGAAATGAACTCTGAAAGCACATCCTATCCGACGCCAGTGATCATCTATGCAGAAGTCAACCAAGGGTACACTCCTGTGATAAACGCCAATGTCACTGCCATTGTTGAGCTGGCGAACACATCCACAGTGGAACTGTCTCTTCTGGATAGCGGTTCAGGTAATTCTAATAACAATACCTGGGCTATTGCTTGAGTTCTTTTACATTACATTACTCTGGGTACACATAAGAGTCTAGTGCAGTGCTTCTCAACTCCGGTCCTGGGGACCCACTGTATCTGCTGGTTCCAGCTGAGCTCTCAATTACTTAATTGAACCCTTCATTTAACTAATACAGTCAATTCTTGATTTTCTGTGGGCGGATTTTCCGGTTTGCAGATCATCCGTGCTACAGAGAAAAATATTACGCATGCCCTATAGGTCAGTTAAAATAACGGTGTCGTTGTAAATGCAAATTTGGCTGAGAGTAAATGATTGGAAAAATACAGCAAAGAGCTGAAGGTCTGCCAACATCTGGATAAACAAGCCAAGTTTCTTTTCTTTTTTGCTCTGGGGATGGGGGGCGATTTCAATGCTTCCTAAAGGAATCGAAGCCTCTAATGTGCTGGTGGATTATTTTAATAATAATGAGTAGCAGAATGACGCATCGTGCGAGTGCTTCGGACTAATAAAGGAATGCCAGTCGATGAGACAAACAAGCACGACTGATTACTTTAAGAAACTATAAAGTGAGTCAGTTTTATTAGGATTTGCATTATCCGTGTTTTTGTTTTATAAGAACATAAGAAAGTTTACAAACGAGTTGGAGGCCATTCGGCCCATCTTGCTTGTGTGGTTGTTAGTAGCTTATTGATCCCAGAATCTCATCAAGCAGCTTCTTGAAGGATCCCAGGGTGTCAGCTTCAACAACATTACTGGGGAGTTTGTTCCAGACCCTCACAATTCTCTGTGTAAAAAAGTGCCTCCTATTTTCTGTTCTGAATGCCCCTTTATCTAATCTCCATTTGTGACCCCTGGTCCTTGTTTCTTTTTTCAGGTCGAAAAAGTCCCCTGGGTCGACATTGTCTATACCTTTTAGGATTTTGAATGCTTGAATCAGATCACAGTGTAGTCTTCTTTGTTCAAGACTGAATAGATTCAATTCTTTTAGCCTGTCTGCATACGACATGCCTTTTAAACCCAGGATAATGCTGGTTGCTCTTCTTTGCACTCTTTCTAGAGCAGCAATATCCTTTTTGTAGCAAGGTGACCAGAACTGAACACAATATTCTAGGTGAGGTCTTACTAAAGCATTGTAAAGTTTTAACATTACTTCCCTTGATTTAAATTCAACACTTTTCACAATATATCCAAGCATCTTGTTGGCCTTTTTTATAGCTTCCCCACATTGTCTAGATGAAGACATTTCTGAGTCAACATAAACTCCTAGGTCTTTTTCATAGATTCCTTCAATTTCAGTAATGCACATTTTTATTGTCTGCATGCAATACTTTACACTTTTCGCCATGTGTCTGCCCAGTTCTGAATGCTGTCTAGATCATTTTGAATGACCTTTGCTGCTGAAACAGTGTTTACCACTCCTCCTATTTTTGTGTCGTCTGCGAATTTAACAAGTTTTGCTTACTATACCAGAATCTAAATCATTAATGTAGATTACGAATAGCAGAGGACCTAATACTGATCCCTGTGGTACACCACTGGTTACCTCGCTCCATTTTGAGGTTTCTCCTCTAATCAGTACTTTCTGTTTTCTACATGTTAACCACTCCCTAATCCATGTGCATGCATTTCCTTGAATCCCTACTGCGTTCAGTTTGAGAATCAATCTTTTATGCAGGACTTTGTCAAAAGCTTTCTAGAAATCTAAATAAACCATGTTATGTGCTTTGCAATTATCCATCGTTGTTGTTGCATCCTCAAAAAAATCAAGCAGGTTAGTTAGACACGATCTCCCTTTCCTAAAACCATGCTGACTGTGTCCCAGGATACTGTTACCATATAGGTAATTTTCCATTTTGGATCTTATTATAGTTTCCATAAGTTTACATATAATAGAAGTCAGACGTATTGGTCTGTAGTTACCTGGTTGGGTTTTGACTCCCTTTTTGTGGACCGGTATTATGTTTGCAATTTTCCAGTCTGTTGGTACAACCCGTGTCAAGAGACTGTTGCATGATCTTGGTTAGCGGTTTGTAAATAACTTCTTTCATTTCTTTGAGTACTATTGGGAGGATCTTATCCAGCCCAGGGGATTTGTTTATTTTAAGAGCTCCTAGTCCCTTTAACACTTCTGCCTCTGTTATGCTAAAGTTATTTAAAACTGGATAGGGACAGATCGACATGTGGGGCATGTTGTCCGTATCCTCCTCTGTAAAAACTTGTGAAAAGTAATCATTTAATATATTTGCTATTTTTTTTCTTCATCTGATTTTGCCATTTGTATCTCTTAGACATTTAAGCTCCTCTTTGAATGTTCTCTTGCTGTTATAATATTGGAAGAACATTTTGGAATTGGTTTTAGCCCCCTTAGTAATATTGATTTCTATCTCTCTCTTGGCTTTTCTAACTAACTTTTTGACTTGCGTTTGCAGTTCCAAGTACTCTTTCTGTGTACTTTCTTTTTGTTCCCTTTTAAACGCTCTGTAAAGTGCTTTTTTTCACTGAATATTTTTTATTGATTTATTAAACCATTTTGGCCATTTTGTTTTAGATTTAGATTTGTCTACTTTTTGGATGTAATAGTTTTGCGCCTCTAGTACTACATTTTTAAAAAACAGCCATCCTTTTTCTGTGGATGTTTTGTCTATTTTACTCCAATCTACTTCTGTTAGTCTCTTTTTCATACCTTAATACTTTGCTTTTCTAAAAATGTAAACCTTAGCTTTAGTCAGTTTAGTTTTAAAAATCACTTCAAATGAGACCATGTTGTGGTCCGAGTTTGCCAATGGTTCTCTGACCTCTGTATTAGTTATTCTGTCTTTGTTATTTGAAAAGACTAAATCAAGTCATGCCTCCCCTCTAGTCGGTGCCTTGACAAATTGCGTTAGGAAGCAGTCATTTGTCATTTCCACCATTTCAATTTCGTCCGTCGTGCTCCCCACCGGGTTTTCCCATTTTATATAGGGGAAGTTAGTATGGCTTATCCTTTATTACACACATTTCTAATGTCATTGTATAACAGATTATTTTGCTCGGCGTCTGAATTTGGCGGTCTATAGCATGCTCCTATTATGCACATTGTATTTTTGTCCATTATTCTGACCCATATTGATTCGGTGTTATTTTCTTCGTCCGGATTTAACACCTGGGCTTCAAAACTATTTCTTATATATAGCGCTACCCCTCCACCTCTTCTGTCCTGCCTGTCTTTCCTATACAGTGTATACCCACTAATATTATATTTGTCTCCATCATCTCAGACAACCAAGTTTCTGTAACACCTATCACATCATAGTTACTTGTTAGTGTAGTAGCTTCAAGTGCTAACATTTTGTTTCTGAGGCTTCTAGCATTTAGATAAATATATTTAATGGATGTCTTACCTGAGTTGTTGCCTTTGTTTTGATGTGGTCTCCCTTCTGTTTTTTTTTGTTTTCTCCCCCCTTCCTTTCTAGTTTAAATGCTTCTGGACCTCCTCAAGGATCCTTTGTCCAAGTAGATTGGTTCCCTTTTTGCTTAAGTGCAGTCCGTCCCACCTATATAGATAGTCCTTGTTGTAGAATGTGCTCCAGTTTTCAAGAAAGATGAAGCCTTCCTGTGTGCAGCACGATTTCAGCCATGCATTTTGATTATGTATTTCCAGCTGTCCGTATGCTCCTTTGCAAGGTGCTGGCAGTATCCCAGAAAATACCACAGTTTTGGTCTTGTCTTTTAATTTCCTTCCCAGCTCTCTGAATTTGTTTTGCAGCGATCTTGGCCTGTCACTTCCAATGTTGTTTGTACCGATGTGGACGACTACTACCGGGTCGACTCCTGTTGGTTCTAGGAGCCTGTCCACGTTCTCAGTGATGTGCGTGACAGAGGCTCCTGGAAGGCAGCACACTGTTGTAGTAAGGGGGTCCAAACTGCGAACTGAACTTGCTGTGTTTGTTAATTTGGAGTCCCCAACAATCATGACCTCCCTTCTTTTTGCTGCCTGGCCAGCACTGTTTACAGGGTCCTGGATGTTGTTCCTTTCGTTCTTTTGATGTTGGTTTTGATCATCTAAATTTTGAAGTGGTTCAAATTTGTTGGATGTTTTGATTTCTGGTGGTTGTGTTTGACAAAGTTTCTTTTTTTCCCTGCTTCTGCCTACCTGAACCCAGCTGTTTTGACCCTCTTCTATCTCCCTGGTGGATTTCAGTCTGCTAGGGGTGCTGACTTCCATGAATTGTGGGTGTGCCAGCTCCTCAAGCTCCTGTTGCTGTCTCATTTCCTGCAGCTCCATTTCTAGCATACTTACTAGTTTAAGCAAGTCCTGGATTTTGCAGCACTTTACACACACTTGGTTTAGCTCTGCTGGGTTTTCTCAGATTTCCCACATCATGCAGGTGTCACAGATTACTGGCTTGAAGACCAGGTTTAGCTTTAGTTTAGCTTCTGCAGCTGTGAACCTGCTTTCAAACTGCTTCTAACTGCTCTGCACTCTCACACGATGTCGCTGGAAGAACTGCCTCGCTTTGTTGTGTTCTGTTGTGCTGGTAGCTCCGCCCCTTCCCCTTGTCTCAGCACGGCACTGAATTTGAATCAGTTGCTCTGAGTTTCAGTTTGTGATCAGAAAAGGACACGCAGCTGTTACAATTTAAGCTGCATTAATTTCCCAATCAATGTATTTTCTGATGAAAGCAATTCCAGGTTTAATTTCTCCTTACTGCTTCTAACTGCTGTCCACTTTTAAAACGATGCACTTCTCACATTATGTTGCTCCCACACTGTCGCTGGAAGAACTGCCCGTTATCCGTGTAATCACTCCCCCCGCCCCCTATTACCCTGGAAAATCGAGAGTTGACTGTAATTTCTCTTATCAGAGCTTTCAATAATTTTAAACATGTATTTTTCAAGTTAGATATACAATTGGAGAGGTGACTGGTGACAAGTTGTTGAATTAGAGTTTTTAAATGGTTTAGCTTATAAAATGTTGGAGAATTCAAGATCCTTTTTCCAATTTATATATAACCCAAAATCTCTAACTGTTTAACATTTTTAATAAGCTCTGATTAGGCAAATGATGAAGTAAATTAAGTATGGTAATTGAGAGCTCAGCTGGAGCAAAAACCAGCCGACACAGCAGGTCCCCAGAGCTGGTGTTGAGAACAGAATACCAGTATAAAAATAGTATGCTTGTGAGACAAAGATGGGACACTGTTGCTGTATCCTTGAGCACGGTACAGTACTTTACCTAGAATTAGTCCCCATAGAAATCCATGGTAACATTTCCTAAAATATGCAAAGAAAAATGCATTTTATGGTATTATGGTAAAAATAAATATGGTAATATGCTCCAGTAAAAACCCAACTGTATAAATGGGTACCATTTAAAAAACGTAACTAATTGTAAGTAAATGAATGAATAAATAACACAATGTACGTAGAGCAGTGGTTCTCAGTGACTTCATTTAACCCTGAATTTGAACTAATAATTTCCCTAATCAGAGCTTTTTAATCATTGTAAACAGTTATTTCGAGTTACATATACAATTGTACCAAAAACCAGCAGACACATTGGACTGTTTAGTTTATGTTTTGCCTTTCGTTTCCTGTAGCAGGTAGTGAATAATGCATGAATTGAACAAGGCTTGTGTTCTCTCTGGTCTTCTCCCTGCTGTTTTTAACATCCCTTTGCAGTTCTTGTGTTTTTCTCCACTTGTCTATCTGCAGGTGCAGATGCTTTTAAAAATGACGGGGTCTATTCGAGTTACTTCTTCAGCTTCGGAGGCAATGGAAGATACAGCCTGAAAATTAAGGTTCTGGGACTAGGAGGGACTGCAAAACTTACCACCAGGGAAGGAAACAGTCTCCCTTACAGATCAGGATATATCTCCCAGAATGGTATGAATTCACATCAACAGGGTACTAGCCGACGCAGGAATAGCCAACCCTGGTCCTGGAGAGCCTCAATCCTGCACGTTTCATCAATTGCTAAATACCTGCTGCTGGAGCAAATCGTATTTCTGACCAATTAAGCCCAGTCATTGAGTCAATTAAAGAGGAACTCAAGTTGTTTTTTTTTTGTGTGTGTGTTACATGTTCCCATATGTTGCTACAGCTGTTTAAGTATGGTATGTGTATTCATTTTTTTTGACATCCTGACCACTTCTTTACACTATTAAATTGCAGTCCACTGTGCTCTGTTTCCAAGATGGCTTCATATGTACCCTTCAGAAGAACTTCAGAACTTCATTTCCCATCACCCCATCATACATATGTGAGCAGGAGGATGATGGGAAAATGTAGTTCTGAAGTTCTTCTGAAGGGTACATGTGAAGCCATCTTGGAAACAGAGCACAGTGGACTGCAATTTAATAGTGTAAAAAGGTGGTCAGAATGTAAGAAAAAAGCACATACAATACTTAAACAGCTGTAGCAACATATGGGAACATGTTACACACGCAAAAAAAGAAGAACTTGAGTTCCACTTTTAACTCATTAACACTAGAAGGACTGGAGATATCCTCATACCTAGAAGCAGCCCAGCAGCAGTCTTCGGACGGCTGTATTCAAAACACTGTAAATAGTATAACGAAAGGAGAAACAGTAGGATGTAATTTTTTTTTTTATTGAGTACTTCACAAACATCTGAACTACCAAAGCATATATATATATATATATATATATATATATATATATATATATATATATCACACACACACTGTATATATATTGTAAAGGATTGTGCCACTCACAGGTTAGTGCCCCTTTAAAATTTCATTAATACACAGAAGTGGAGTTTTTAAGTCGGTTGCACTAAATTTTAATAAACACAAAACAAACAGCAACAAAATAAACACCTAACTCCT
The DNA here is from genome assembly GCA_030684275.1 of Acipenser oxyrinchus oxyrinchus. Classification (NCBI taxonomy): domain Eukaryota; kingdom Metazoa; phylum Chordata; class Actinopteri; order Acipenseriformes; family Acipenseridae; genus Acipenser; species Acipenser oxyrinchus. The sequence goes on along the minus strand of CM060280.1, from coordinate 3,534,097 downwards.
CTTGGAGCTAACTAAACAGGATTTTTCCCTTACTAATCATGGGACAGCTAAGCCGTTTACCTGCAATAAACACAATCTCTCTCTCAATACACTTACTTGACTGCCTGGAAGCAGAGCACTCCTTTCTGCCTCCTTCTCCTCAGCAGCCCTGAGCAAACTGACTGTTCTCTTTTTATACCCTGCACCTGGCTCTAATTTAATAATAAGCACCAGGTGCAGGGGATGATTAATAATAAAACAATTAACAAATTCAATTAAACTAAACAAATGTGCATTCCGCACATGTTTTCCACGCAGGGAGGCTTTAACCCCCTCCCTGCTGTGTTACAATATATATATATATATATATATATATATATATATATATATATATATATATATATATATATATATACACAGTACTGTGCAAAAGTTTTAGGCAGGTGTGAAAAAATGCAGTAAAATAAGAATGCTTTCAAAAATAGGCATGTTAATAGATTATATTTATCAATTAAATAAATGCAAAGTGAGTGAACAGAAGAAAAATCTAAATCAAATCCATATTTGGTGTGACAACCCTTTGCCTTCAAAACAGCATCAATTCTTCTAGGTACACTTGCACAAAGTCAGGGATTTTGTAGGCATATAGTCAGGTGTATGATTAAACAATTATACCAAACAGGTGCTAATGATCATCAATTCAATATGTAGGTTGAAACACAATCATTAACTGAAGCAGAAACAGCTGTGTAGGAGGAATAAAACTGAGTGAGGAACAGCCAAACTCAGCTAACAAGGTGAGGTTGCTGAAGACAGTTTACTGTCAAAAGTCATACACCATGGCAAGACTGAGCACAGCAACAAGACACAAGGTAGTTATACTGCATCAGCAAGGTCTCTCCCAGGCAGAAATTTCAAGGCAGACAGGGGTTTCCAGATGTGCTGTCCAAGCTCTTTTGAAGAAGCACAAAGAAACGGGCAACTTTGAGGACCGTGAGCGCAGTGGTCGGCCAAGGAAACTTACTGCAGCAGATGAAAGACACATCATGCTTACTTCCCTTCGCAATCGGAAGATGTCCAGCAGTGCCATCAGCTCAGAACTGGCAGAAAACAGTGGGACCCTGGTACACCCATCTACTGTCTGGAGAAGTCTGGTCAGAAGTGGCCTTCATGGAAGACTTGCGGCCAAAAAGCCATACCTCCGGCGTGGAAACAAGGCCAAGCGACTCAACTATGCACGAAAACACAGGAACTGGGGTGCAGAAAAATGGCAGCAGGTGCTCTGGACTGATGAGTCAAAATTTGAAATATTTGGCTGTAGCAGAAGGCAGTTTGTTCGCCGAAGGGCTGGAGGCGATACGAATGAGTGTCTGCAGGCAACAGTGAAGCATGGTGGAGGTTCCTTGCAAGTTTGGGGCTGCATTTCTGCAAATGGAGTTGGGGATTTGGTCAGAATTAATGGTCTCCTCAATGCTGAGAAGTACAGGCAGATACTTATCCATCATGCAATACCATCAGGGAGGCATCTGATTGGCCCCAAATGTATTCTGCAGCATGACAACGACCCCAAACATACAGCGAAAGTCATTAAGAACTATCTTCAGTGTAAAGAAGAACAAGGAGTCCTGGAAGTGATGGTATGGCCCCCACAGAGCCCTGATCTCAACATCATCGAGTCTGTCTGGGATTACATGAAGAGAGAGAAGCAACTGAGGCTGCCTAAATCCACAGAAGAACTGTGGTTAGTTCTCCAAGATGTTTGGGCCAACCTACCTGCCGAGTTCCTTCAAAACTGTGTGCAAGTGTACCTAGAAGAATTGATGCTTGATGCTGTTTTGAAGGCAAAGGGTGGTCACACCAAATATGGATTTGATTTAGATTTTTCTTCTGTTCACTCACTTTGCATTTAGTTAATTGATAAATATAATCTATTAACATGTCTATTTTTGAAAGCATTCTTACTTTACAGCATTTTTTCACACCTGCCTAAAACTTTTGCACAGTACTGTATATATATATATATACACATGCACGCACACACATTCACACATTCACACATTCACACACACACACGGGCTGCTGTGCATTACGAGAATATATTTAATCTAGGGCTAATTAAAAGCACAAAGTGGTCTAATAAGAGTGCCTATTGTTTCTATCTCACTGATTACTTCTCATGCAGGTGGGTATATAAAGAATATAAATGACAAATCTTGAGGTGTTCTAATACACTTGCAAACTGCTATATATGTAGTAATACTACAAGACACTTTAGAATGAATTTCTATTTTGAAGTTTTGTTTTGTATTACTACATAAGCTTGAAAACTGGTTTCAGAAACTTTTTTCCAGATTAAGGCTGGGACCAAATCAAAACTTTGACAACCCACTAATCACACTTAACAAAACTGTATTTAATAGAGTTTTCTTTTTATGAGTAGAAGAAATAAGGTACTTACAAAAAAAAGAAAACACTATTAAATACAGTTTTGTTGAGTGCGATTAGCGGGTTGTCAAAGTTTTGATTTGGTCCGGACCTAAATCCTTCTGTAGTATTGGACATAATTAGAGGTAGTCCAAATCTTTGGATAACGGAATTTCTGGGAAATCGCGGAATGCTCAGTCTTCCACAGATTCTTCATATTCTGCAGCTTCGTCGTCATCATAATGATCACAAACAGACTGCTAAAGTGACCTGAAATATAGAACTTAGCTGGTCAGGTCTAGTTTTGTTAAATGAACAGATGTTTTGTCTCCTTTTGAAAAGTAGGATTCAATTAAAGACTGGAGTTAAGGCTTTGAAAATGTGGCCCAATAAGAAGATTCATGTGATGTGATGTTTTTGTTTGATAGTTTCTAAAGATTTTACTGATAGAAATGCTTGATATATTAAAATGGAAGTACTTAACCCATACACTGTTTGATATGATTATGTTCACTTGAGTTACATTTCAGAAGCCATTTTTAATACAAATACTAAAGACATAAGATGCTCTGCAGAAGACTCTGCATACAGTACCGTGCAAAAGTTTTAGGCAGGTGTGAAAAAATGCTGTAAAGTAAGAATGCTTTCAAAAATAGACATGTTAATAGATTATATTTATCAATTAACTAAATGCAAAGTGAGTGAACAGAAGAAAAATTTAAATCAAATCCATATTTGGTGTGACCACCCTTTGCCTTCAAAACAGCATCAAGCATCAATTCTTCTAGGTACACTTGCACACAGTTTTTGAAGGAACTCGGCAGGTAGGTTGGCCCAAACATCTTGGAGAACTAACCACAGTTCTTCTGTGGATTTAGGCATCCTCAGTTGCTTCTCTCTCTTCATGTAATCCCAGACAGACTCGATGATGTTGAGATCAGGGCTCTGTGGGGGCCATACCATCACTTCCAGGACTCCTTGTTCTTCTTTACGCTGAAGATAGTTCTTAATGACTTTCGCTGTATGTTTGGGGTCGTTGTCATGCTGCAGAATACATTTGGGGCCAATCAGATGCCTCCCTGATGGTATTGCATGATGGATAAGTATCTGCCTGTACTTCTCAGCATTGAGGAGACCATTAATTCTGACCAAATCCCCAACTCCATTTGCAGAAATGCAGCCCCAAACTTGCAAGGAACCTCCACCATGCTTCACTGTTGCCTGCAGACACTCATTCGTGTACCGCTCTAAAGCCCTTCGGCGAACAAACTGCCTTCTGCTACAGCCAAATATTTCAAATTTTGACTCATTAGTCCAGACATCTGCTACCATTTTTCTGCACCCCAGTTCCTGTGTTTTCGTGCATAGTTGAGTCGCTTGGCCTTGTTTCCACGTCGGAGGTATGGCTTTTTGGCCGCAAGTCTTCCATGAAGGCCACTTCTGACCAGACTTCTCCGGACAGTAGATGGATGTACCAGGGTCCCACTGTTTTCTTCCAGTTCTGAGCTGATGGCACTGCTGGACATCTTCCGATTGCAAAGGGAAGTAAGCATGATGTGTCTTTCATCTGCTGCAGTAAGTTTCCTTGGTCAACTACTGCATCTATGGTCCTCAACGTTGCCCGTTTCTTTGTACTTCTTCAAAAGAGCTTGGACAGCACATCTAGAAACCCCTGTCTGCCTTGAAATTTCTGCCTGGGAGAGACCTTGCTGATGCAGTATAACTACCTTGTGTCTTGTTGCTGTGCTCAGTCTTGCCATGGTGTATGACTTTTGACAGTAAACTGTCTTCAGCAACCTCACCTTGTTAGCTGAGTTTGGCTGTTCCTCACCCAGTTTTATTCCTCCTACACAGCTATTTCTGTTTCAGTTAGTGATTGTGTTTCAACCTACATATTGAATTGATGATCATTAGCACCTGTTTGGTATAATTGTTTAATCATACACCTGACTATATGCCTACAAAATCCCTGACTTTGTGCAAGTGTACCTAGAAGAATTGATGCTGTTTTGAAGGCAAAGGGTTGTCACACCAAATATGGATTTGATTTAGATTTTTCTTCTGTTCACTCACTTTGCATTTAGTTAATTGATAAATATAATCTATTAACATGTCTATTTTTGAAAGCATTCTTACTTTACAGCATTTTTCACACCTGCCTAAAACTTTTGCACAGTAGTATATATATATATATATATATATATATATATATATATATATATATATATATATATATATATATATATATATAATAGCAATACATTTAACTTTTCAACAGCAATCGGTTTATTATCAGATGAGCAAAAGCAACCGAACAACGTAGCTAAATAAACTTAGAATAAAACATTTTACAGAAGCGCACAGCACAAGAAGTTATAAAAAAAGTCTAATTTCCCATATTTTGTTGCATTGTAAAACTCCACGGTCTTTTCAATCAGCCTTCAGTCATTCACTCAGGCAGAGAGTAGAGACTAATCTAATTACAGCTAAACACATTGCAGACTGGTAAATAAAAATAATAAAAGTAGAATACCGTTCTGTATAATCAAAATACAATTATTTTCTGAGTGGCTGTCAATGTGACTGCTCCCGGGGCTTTTAGGTATAATGTAATATATCTCCTTTATTTCTGCACTCCCGCAATTCATGCTTTGTGAGAATATTTAATACATACGGACAGAAAGGTACACGAACACACAGCCCCATATGTGTTACACGACTGGAGAAAATTACATTTTAAAACCAAAAACTCCAAAATGACTGCCGCAGGGCTTCTAGTGTTAAGAGGCTCAGGTAAAACAAAAACCAGGACACCCTGAGGCTCTCCAGGACCACAGTTGGCCACCCCTGAGCTGACTTATTGAATGAATGAAAACTGAGGCCCATTGCCATGGCTAAAACATTATATCTAGCAAATGTAAGACATTGATCAGTCAGAAGTACCATATGAAACAAATGTGGTATTTGTGTGATAATCCATGTACATCATTATTTGTCATAGATCCGGAGTCTAGATCCTTTACGAATTCACCTCCAGAATTCCCCTTGCTTATAGAATTCACACAAGGTTGTATAATTCAGCTATACGATGGTTGCAGAAAGTTGCAAAAAACGTTTTTTAGCTAGAAAAAAGAGTAGTCCACCCAGTTTTACTGCTTGTGGCTATATGGGATGCACATTAACAAGTTATCATCTAAATATGAATAGAAATTAAATAACCACAAAACAATGCCTTAACACTTAATTTTGTAAAACAAAAATAGACATGAAAAATTATAGCCCGGTTTATACATGTGTTCCATTACAGGTACAGTCCATTTCAATAAACCACCTCACGCCAATGATACCACAAGCGATGTTGGCAGTTTTAGCAGAAGCGGTAAAGGAAGCACACTGACAGTAAGCAAAGTGCCCGCAGATCCCACAGATGAGTTTCCTCCTGGGAGAGTCACTGACCTCACAGCATCCATTGTTGATGACAAGATCCAGCTGACATGGACAGCTCTGGGGATGACTTTGACAAAGGACTTGGTAATTCCTTTAATAGCAGATACAGGGAAAATGGGGTGAAAATCTGCAGCTACATCAGTTGTTTTCAATAACTAATTGATTTTATTTTTATCATTATTGTTTTTAACAGAAACAAGTCAATTTGGGCACCTTGAATAGCAGTGTACATACAAATGTATTATGGTTCACCAGAGGACATTTTTGACAAAAGCTCAACAGATAGAAAATAAATAAGAACAAGCATACATACTGTACATGCATCCATAAAGTATGGGATAAAGGACTGTAGGGGTTATCATAAGCCTTTGAATGGGCATACAGTAGTGAGTTCAGTTATTTCCATTTAAAATTTAAGCCATAATGGTCTACCACATGTTATCTCAGGTGAAGTAGTCCAAGATTAGAGATAATCTGGATTTGTGAAACTTGACGTAATATGGTATTTGGGATTTCAATCTACAACACAAAAGCAAGGTTCAGTACATCTGCTTTCTCTGCTATTAATTGTTAAGGTAGAACCATACTGAATCCCCACAGCCACACACCTATTTCACCTTTTACATTTGAACCACGTGTTTTCTTTATATAAGGATTGTTGTGACTGGCTTTGTTTTCTCTCCTTGTAGTGTCCAGTTACAAGATTAAAATGAGCGGCAGCATGGTGCAGCTAAGGGACAACTTCACAGGATGTGACATCATCAACACGACAACACTGCAGCTAAAACCAGCTGGGGAGGTGCAGGTGTTTCTTTTCCCACGAGACGCTGCCAAAATATTCAACAGCATCATCATATACTTCGCTCTCACTGCCACAGACGATGCAGGCCACACTTCATGGATCTCCGTAATCGCGCAGGTGTCAATATTCACGTTCAAGGAAGCAATTGCAACCACTAGCTGGCCAATGAATAGTTCATCTACAGAACCATATCCAATTCCTGCTCTGCCACACTCAACATGTTGCCAGTACGAATGGCTTGTATTATTGCTGGTAGGGATGGGCCTGTTTCTGCATTTACTTTGGTTACTGATGCTTATCATTTGGTGGAATGTGGGGAAAAAGGTGATCTATGTTTATTCAGATAAGGACCCGGTGATCAGTAACCCTTTCAGTACTGGGGTTGGTATGTACAGCAGACAGATGTAGGACAGCAGTGTGGATTAATGGTTAGGGCGCCTGACCGGAATGTTGTGGGCAGGGTTGCCAGATCTCTATAACATTTGTAACCAAAAATAGCCAAAAAGCTGATTGAAAAGCAACATTTTTTTAACTTATTTTTTTTACTTTTACATACTATTATTGGTTTTCTTACTGATGCCAAATGTTGTAACCCCCAAAACGTTGTGAATGATTATAAATAGCGCCCCCCAAAGGCTCAATTACACTGCCCACAACCTGCCAATGCCTAGGGCCCTGCGTTCTTTTCACAACTTGATTTAAGCTGTATTTCAGTCCTGCACCGCAACATGCAGATATAGCCTCCCCATTAAGCCACCTATTATGAGCAATCAAAAACAATGAAATCATTGCGTTACTTTAATCATCTCAATTAGTCATTCTATTACTACAAAGTACATGCATTATTGGCACGTTGATTAACAGAAAAAATAGAAACCTGCGGCTGCAAAAAAATATTGTTTATACATGCAAGATTCGTTCTGTCAGTCCTCCGGCAAGTGTGGTCAAAATGTATATATTACAGGCAAATCTTGGATGTGACAAATGATGCAAGCAAATCGAGGAGAAAATTCTTTAGACATTCCTTTGTCAAGGTTGATGTGTGCCTGTGGCAGTGTGCCCTGCCCATGTGTGTGTTATGTGTTGCGTGTGTTGTGTGGTGTGTTAATGTTGGTGTATAGGTATTGGTGCAGTGTGCTATCTGCTTTTTAAACTCTGCTATTTGCTGGTTCCTGTGCCTATTGGTTTGGTGTCATTTTCAAATTGATTTAGCTACTTTTTTCAATATAATGGTTTCTATTATAAGGGTCTCAATCGGGCTTAAAATGTTTGAAGTGAATGTTTCATCTTTGTAGATGTTTCACTTTTCCTGTGAATTGTAATTGTAAGCAATTATGGGTTATACTCCCTGCATTTTTCTCTTTCCAATTATCCTGAATTAGATGAGGTAAAGAGAGTGTTTATAAAGTCCTTGTGCAACTTTAAAGTTTAATAACTTTGGACGTACACATGATAGAATCAAACTGTTAATGGCGTATGACAGCATAATTCATGAAGTTGGAGCATAACATAATTGCCATCTTTCGTAATACATCGCTCAGATTTTCCAACTTGCTGAAGACCAAAAGACGCTCACCAAAATAAAAATAAAAAACCCTTAGCACTACATTAACACAAGTTTATGAATTATGCTTTCATATGCGGTTTACAGATCAAGTGCTTCATTTAAATGATCAAATAAAAAATACCCCCCTGAAAAATGTCTCTTAAAACTTTAAATATTTTCAAATGGCCAAATAATTTGACCAATCAAACAATTAAGACCTGGCATGAAAACCAGAAACACTTTGGCCTTCGAGGACTGGAATTGCCCACACCCTACACCTGCTGTAAAGGATCCATCGATTACTACATGCACTGTGCAAATGATTGGGCTGAGGAAGCTAAAAACCTGTATCTTTCTAAGACAGTTGTAGCACATGCCGTGCCCCCAAAACACCATTCGATAGTTAACCAAAGATAACCCCCTTGGTTATCGCTATAATTAAATTGACTATTTTAACTGACCAATTAAGTAGAATTAATGATTATGCCAATTTGAAGCTAATATAACTCCAAATAAATAACAGGTTCTTTAAAAATCAAGAAAGCTCAGTGTGTAAAGTGAGGACAACAAGGTATAAAAACAACAAAAATTTTATTTAAACAAAATATCACAGCTTTTACCTATAGCAGCCGATTTCATAGCAGCAACCTTTAACTATATTGGTTAACTTTAACCAAGAGCGATCACATCAGACCCCAAGTACTAGGATACTTTGAACTAGATAACATCACACCAACACTTTTAAATAATAAAAAAAAAAATTTCACAGCACAATTCCACAAGTCATATCTTAAACACTTTTAAATAACACCCTTCAAAGCAAATAGTGGTTTCCACAAACACAATTCCAAACAATAAAATATCAAACCTTAAATAACACACTTTAAAAAGAAGAAAAAAACTAATAAATCAGTGATTTACATAGAAAAAGAACAGAAATCTTCATACAACCCAAAAAAATGCCTAAACACTCCAATAGCCGCTATTTTAGTTTATACACAGGTTGATGAAGTGCAAGGGTGCAATCAAAAGTTAACAGGCCTCTTATAACTATATATTGTAAACACACACACAATTACAGTTAGGATAATCAGGACAAAGACGCTACTCTAAAAGTCTAAAACAACCACGAACACAGAAAAGAAGTTCATATACAGCGCTCAAATATTACATCAAAATTCACAGGATCGCAATTACAAACTCAGAATACAGACAATGCACATTCTCTTTTGTGATCAACCCCATACAATTGCTACCGAAGTCTAAGAGCACGAGGGATACTTCACTGAAACCACTCCAATATAGAGCGGACCAAACTATTCAATATGAATAGTAGTAGTTTACCATTAACTTCTAGCGCTTTGGCCAATTCACAGCGCCTCAGTATTACACTTGAAAAGTTACAATCCTTACAAAACAGTAGTTCCCCGACCCGTACTCTCAGCTCACAATCACTCTAACCCGGTCGCTCCATGGCTGATTAACCCCACCTGTTTTTATACAGCTGGCCCCATTACGAATTAGCAGTGCAATTACTATGGAGACCAATAGTTTCCCTGGGGTTTAAAGGGACAGTGCAACAGTAAAAATGATAAAAATCACACAATAAAACTCAATCTTATTACATTCAAAAAAACAAATAAACAATACATCCATTACACATCCGTTACACACATGCCAGGAGCAAATTCTCTGGATTTTGGATCAATAAATCTCCTGCTTACTTTAAGTAAATGTGACACATTAAAAAAAAAAAAAAAAAAGAATTAAGAAAGTTAGATGCCAGTAAGGGTTGACGACATGAAACAAACTTACCAATCATCTCCTGGCCCTTGTGAGACCAGGACATGTTTTACAGCAGTGGTTCTCAACCCTGCTGATCCAGCCAAGCTCTCAATTAACCCTTAATTGAACTAATAACTTGCCTAATCTGAGCTTTTTTCATTATTTTAAACAGTCTTGGTTTACAAGTTTATACAAGTGTAAAATTGTATAAGGAATGTGAATTCTCCAACATTTTTTATAAGTTACACAATTTAAAGTCAAATTGAGCAAATTATTACTTCAGTTCAGGGTTCAATGAAGTCATTGGGATCTGGGTTGGACCAGCAGGGCAGGAAGAGGTCCTCCAGGACCAGGCTTGAGAGCCACCAAATACAACACAGACTCGCACCACTGATACATAATAGCAAACAGGGCAGAATAAATCCCACATCATTCTCCAATATTATTAAAACAATTCTGTAAAGCTTTTTTGTGTATATATTTAAATAAAATGATTTAGGAATACTACTATTGTGGTTATTTTGGTACTTTCAAAAAAATCTGTAGCACCATAATTTCAATTGAATCCCACAGTGTCAGAAAACTGGCATGTATGCATTTGGATGTCTCCTGTTATAAATCAGCCAGTCGTGTAATAGCTTCTATCCCAATAGTGCAGAACATTGTTACACTTTTTCTGCTGTTGTGCTCCTTGTTTGTGGAACTCTATTCTGTTTATCTATTATCCCCAGTGTGTAGAGTTAACAAGCTCAGGTGTGTCTTATTATTAAGCTCATAGTGAAACCAAGAATGGATCACACTCATAGGCAATGGGAGTCTTATTTTCATCCCTACGTCTGGAACAAAAGAGAGTTCACTGACGAGGGCCGGCCACTAGGGAGATAGTGAACCAGGTAAGAGTACCTCTCTCAGCCTCTAGGTGTCTCTCTCTGCAGAACCTCTCTCAGCCCCTAGATGTCTCTCCCTTTCTCTCAGCCTCTAGGTGTCTCTCTCAAATTCAAATTCAAACTGGCTTTATCAGCATGGCAGGAGTGATCCAATGTTGCCAAAGCTTTTCATCACAAATGTTACATAAAATAAAATATAATGTTAATAACACACAATATCAATCCTCCCCTCCCTCCTTCTTAACAGGATGTAAACAATATAATTCATCATAATAATATATTTGTGTAGCAGTGTTTCTGGCAGGCAGTGACAAGGCAAGGCAGCCTAATACACAGGAGGACACTGGGTGCAAACCCAGCACATCACGCTCTTCAGAGCCAGACCTCTTTACCCAAGAGACAGACTCTTCCTTGCAAGAGCTGTTACACACTTGGGAGTGTTTCAGTGCATTACCTTATTTTCACCACAGGGGCAGTCTTATACCGCTTTTTAAAAAAATTGCACTTCTTTAGTGCAAATAAAAATCGAATGCAAAAACAGAAATAAAATAATAAAAAACCCTGTCGACAACAGACTGACCTGCAGTTTATCAAACCGCAACAGACTTGCGTTCTTTGTTTTAGTTCTGTAGTTCTGTTCTATTTATTATACAGCTGCCATAAAACAACAGAACCATTGTGATATAAAAAAGCTTAACCTATAAATTTCATTGATAAGACTGAATTGCTGTGCGTGCGTGTGTGCGTGTGTGTGTGCGTGCGTGCGTGTGTGTGTGTACCTGCGTGTAGTGCCAGATTAACGCAGGAGCTTTAGGGCTGCAGCCCAGGGCCTCAGATTTTGAGGGGCCTCAGAAATATACATAACTTATAATACAATATCTAAAACATAAATAGGTAGCGTGTGACTGTATGGATCGGAACAACAGGTCTGTGTTACCAAGCCGTATTGCGTTGGAGGAGCAGGGACTGCCTGATCATATGACTTGACCTGCGACCAAGTCACGTGCCACTTTATCAGGTGTGCTGCGGCGCGAACGTGACGCAGATCAGAACCTCTAAATATCTGACAGAGCAGCACCCAGGAAGTGTGAGAGCGTTGTGTTTGAGTGTTGTTTTATTAGATTTCTATGTAGCTTGCGTTTTGTAATACATATACATATATTTACTGCTTTTTCCATCCAGCTGAAGAAGGATTTGTAGTCCGAAACGTCCTGATTTAGAATTGATCTTTGTATCAATTATTCACATGATGTACCCACATGACCTTTTTCTTTTTTGTGATCCTTTTGGCACACAACAGTTTTCCTTTTTCATATATTATTAAGTATATGTATATTTGTATGCAAGCGCCTTACTCTTTATAAAGTAATCTTGGTCAGTCAGTCAGTGGGATTGACTTCACAGCCTGTCTGTCTCAGATTGACCCCAGTGAGCTCACCCTCCTTCACACCCTGAGGAAGATGAGTCTATACCCTGTTTATTTAGCAGGTCCTCATACCTTGATACAGCCATCCGGAAATGTCTTTGTATCAGAAACAGCTTCTATCGGATTGGCATTCAAATCAGTAACAGGCTTGGTGGTCCAGTGGTTAAAGAAAGGGGTCTTGATACCAGGGGGTTCCCAGTTCAATCCTAGCTCAGCCACTAACTCCCCGTGTGTGACCCTGAGCAAGACACTTAAGCTCCTTGTGCTCTGTCCTATGGAAGAGATGTAAAAGCGAGGTCCTATTGAAGTGACTCTGCAGCAGCAGCAGTTGTTGATGATGCACAGCTCACCCCCTGTGTAGGAGACCGCTGATTTAAGCCCATTTTAATTGACTAAAAAAAAGCGACTTCAATTGAAGTGATTTGTTGCCACTGTTGTGAGAAGCTAATTTTAACGCAATTCTGATCAGCGATGTGTTTTGAAATTGTGTTAAAAGGGAATCGAGAATGGAATTTAAAAATAAATGATGCCAAGATTTTTTCAATTATTATTATTATTATTATTATTATTATTATTATTATTATTATTATTATTATTATTATTTGAAATTATCAAAAGGTACAGTTATAAGCAATATGCCACAGAATCAATGCATGCGAGAACAATTTTATTGATGTATTTAGTTTTTTTAAAATAATGAACAACATGCTGGCGTAATTTCACGCAACAGAGTTTTGATATAGAGACAGTTTCTATACAATTTCAGAGGGTCTTAAAAGGATAAATAAACACCACGTGTTATATTTGCACCAGCATGGCTTATTCCAGGCTATTAATATTTATATTACAATTCCAATAACTGTCCATCAAATCTGATAAACCAATGAGAAATCTCAGAGAAACGTAAAGTTGGCTAAAACCGTAGCTATATTTTGCTCATGGGCCCACCCAGTTATGGAGCGATTGACAATTAAAAACATTTCATGCCAAACCGTATCAGACTGTAATCCGCTGCGACAAGTCTAGCTCATCCTTGTGGTTCAAAAAATATATCCGTCCCACACACCTCAGGACCGTTGTCATGGTTATGAAAAAAAAGATTGGTGATTGGATGGCTGAGCTATGAGATCTTACGTCTTCGATACTATAGTATCGAAATTACAGCGCGTCGGCAGCATACATACAGGAACGTTTCTTTCATTGCAAGTTATGCAACCAACCAGCTTGTGCAGCTGCTGTTTAGTTATTTTTTACATTTGCAATTAGTTATCTAAGTACCTACACAGGGTAACAGTGTGGAGTAGTGGTTAGGGCTCTGGACTCCTGACTGGTAGGTCGTGGGTTCAATCCCAGGTGGGGGGCACTGCTGTTGTACATGTGAGCAAGTAAAAACCCAACTGTGTAAATCGTTAATTGTATGTAAAAAAACGTGATATCTTGTAACAATTGTAAGTCGCCCTGGATTAGGGCGTCTGCTAAGAAATATAATACAGAATGTTTAGTCAACTTTGTAGTAAACCATAGCAATATTTGTGTCTTAGGCATTAGCGATGTCCCGACAAATTATGTAAAAAGAAAACGAACCGACGAATCAACAAATGCGCCAGTAATGTAAGTACCTTCATTTCATTTTGATTTTACAATTGTGTATGTAGGCCTACTTATAACCAGTTTACAGCTGGTTACACAATATTTTGTTTTGAAGTGTTTATTTTGTTATAGTTTTTCATTTTTGAAGTCGTGCTATGCAGTAGGGTAATGTGAAAAAAAGCCTTTTATGTTATTTTTGTAAATAATTATTTCGTTTTCACAATTTTGTTAGTTTCTGTTTGCACTTTGTGCACAATAACTGCAGAAACCGTTTCATTTGACAGTGTGTTTGTTTCTGTAGGTTGTATGCTTATGTGTTTTGTATTTGTAGTGTATACGTGCAACTACTGTTATAAACTGCAAAACATGTTCGCCTTGCTTCACTCGGCACCATACATTATCAGTCTTGGCTACGTTGCCAATAATAATAATAGTAATCATTTTGAAAGTGTTTCTATCAGTAATGAAATCGTATCTATAGAGATATACAATGCGGTGCACTGACTTGAATTTATAGGGCAATCAGGGTATTTACATTCAATAATAACTTGCGCTCTCTAATATATTTTAATAAAACTTTTGTCAACACTACATGCAGCGTCTCTAATTACTGTGTATTTACATAGAAGTTACTTAGTATATACAGGTATGAAGCATCATGTTATTATGCATAGTTACAATGTACTTAATGTGTAAATCTCTGTGCTCGATATAACCCTATCCTTAACACTAACCCTAACCCTAACACTAACCCTATCCCTAACACTAACACTAACCATATCCCTATCACTAACCCTATCCCTAACACTGACACTAACCATATCCCTATCATTAACCCTATCCCTAACACTAACCCTATCCCTAACACTAGCCCTATCCCTAACACTAACACTAACCCTATCCCTATCCCTATCACTAACTCTATGCCTAACAGTAGCCCCATACCTCTTACACTAACCCTATCACTAACACTAGCCCTATCCCTAACACCAACCCTATCCCTAACACTAACCATATCCCTATCACTAACCCAATCCCTAACACTAGCCCTATCCCTAACACTAACCCTAACCCTAACACTAACCATATCCCTATCACTAACCCTATCCCTAACACTAACCCTATCCCTAACACTAACCCTATCCCTAACACTAACCCTATCCCTATCACTAACCCTATCCCTAACACTAACCCTAACCCTAACACTAACCCTATCCCTAACACTAACCCTATCACTAACCCTATCCCTATCCCTAACACTAACCCTAACCCTAACCCTAACCCTAACCCTAACACTAACCCTATCCCTAACACTAACCCTATCCCTAACACTAACCCTATCCCTATCCCTATCCCTATCACTAACCCTTTCCCTATCCCTAACACTAACCCTAACCCTAACCCTAACACTAACCATATCCCTAACACTAACCCTATCCCTAACACTAGCCCTATCCCTAACACTAACCCTATACCTAACACTAACCGTATCCCTAACACTAACCCTTTCCCTAACACTAACCTTAACACTTTTCTGATACAATTGTGTACATACATGTAGCTTGTAAAAAGCTTTGCTTGTTAATTCATATTAACATTGCAATTATGTGTAAGTGCGCGTGTATTTGCCATGCAAACACAGAGTAATCAGAGACACTTCATATAAAGTGTTACCGAACGTTTTTCCAAAATCATTACTTGATTATTGTGCATATTTAAATATTATTATTATTATTATTATTATTATTATTATTATTATTATTATTATTATTATTATTATTATTATTATTATTATTATTATTATTAAGTTAGTACTGCAGTATAAACTCACCTCCAGACACGATCACAACGCACGCGTCTGAGAATCTCAGAGAGCTGCCACTCTGTTCACCGCAGTAATATCGCCCGCTGTCGTTTCTCTGCGTGTCCCGGATTGTTAGCGTGATTCTATTGCTCTCTACGGTGCTGGTGATCCTGCATTGGGAGCCTGGATGTCCGCATTCACCAGGGAACGGCTCGCTCAGTCCCCCGCTCGCGTTGTCTCGGAACCAGCGGACCCGATAGGTAGAGTCAAAGACACAAAGGACGGTAACGGGCTGTCCGACCCGAGCGAAATAATAAGTTGGATTTGCACTGAGAAAAAGAAAAACTGCAATAATAATAATAATAATAATAATAATAATAATAATAATAATAATAATAATAATAAATAGAGAAACACAGATAGCATGAGTTTATAATAAAACAGGATTAATGTTGAGGATGCATCTCGTTTAAAAATGTGGATTGCGCCATACGATTTAAAGAAGGATTATACGAGCAAGTTTTTAACTTTGAAAAACAGATAACTCACTTTACATGAAGTGTCTCTGATTGCTGTGTATTTATATACTTAGCAGCTACATGCGTAGCCTTACTTACACATAGTTACAGCGTTATTATGCACACTTACAATGTCCTTCATGTGGTAGATTTTTGCATAATATACGCAAGCACACAATTGTATCAGCAAAGCGTTAGGGTTAGTGTTAGGGATAGGGTTAGTGTTAGGATAGAGTTAGTGATAGGGTTAGTGTTAGGATAGGGTTAGTGTTAGGATAGGGTTAGTGATAGGGTTAGTGTTAGGGATAGGGTTAGTGATAGGATAGGGTTAGTGTTAGGGATAGGGTTATATCGAGCACACAGATTTCCACATTAAGTACATGGTAACTGCACAACGCCATTGTAATGATGTGTAAGCGCGCATGTTTGTAAATACAGTCATTAGAGACACTTCATGGAACGTGTTACCGAAAAACAATATTTAGAACCACATCGTTATAGAATGAACAAATACCTCTTAATAAGGGTTTGGCAATGAATCAAAATCTATTATTATTATTATTATTATTATTATTATTATTATTATTATTATTATTATTATTATTATTATGTTTTAATGGTCACATTTTTCAGTGACAGTGAAAACAAACGGTGGAGATAATAATAATAATAATAATAATAATAATAATAATAATAATAATAATAATAATAATAATAATAATAAATAAAGACTTGCCTTCAGAATAGAATGTTGCCACAGTTAGAATGCGGATCATTCTATTACGCACTAAGCGCTCCGTTGAGACAAGGCGCTCGTTTGCAATCCGCCTCACAGGGCTCTGCAAACACGGAAAGAAGCGCGGTACTGTGTGGATCAGACAAGAGTGGCAGTCGAGTCTGGTTCTGAAGGGGAAGGGGACCTTACTGCGCAAGAGTAGAGAGGCTGTCTGTTATTTCCTGTCTCAAAACACTCAGAACAATACTTATATATAACAAAAGATAAAGAAAAAAATGCATGGGTGGTTTTTGCACCTTATTGATCGATTCGTCCATCTGAAACGACCACGCGTTGGTGCTGATCTTCAGTGGAAAATAATAAACCACAAGCACTGAAACCCGAATTAACGGCTATTGTGCGCGTCGATACCGTTACACCCCTCCCCCCTCACCCCCCACATCGCTCATGTCACTGAGTCCTGGGACCAGGTGCCTTTATAATACAATTACAATAGAATTTAAATAATAAAACAAATATCTGACAAGCAACAGAAAAGTAAAGAATGAATATATCTGAAACGGTAATGCGACTTTACGCACACATTTGGAAAGAGCACCGTAAACCAAATACTATAATAATAATAATAATAATAATAATAATAATAATAATAATAATAATAATAATAATAATAATAATAATAATAAGGTTCACTTTATCATTAATAATCTCAAGACACTCGTGCATTTCATTGTGGAGTCTGGAAGCTTGTCTTGATGTAGAGCCGCGGATTGTTTTAGTTTTTACAATGCTTCAGCGTGCATTGCCGTGCGTCGTGGAACAGGCTTATTAAAATCCGCATGAAAATATGTTGCTATTGCAGTCAATAGGGGATTGCAGCTCACTGAGCCGAGTTAATACGCAGGGTTTGCATTTCATTTTCAGTCTGAAACAGCTCCTTTAAACAAAGCGTTCAGCAGCGAAAGGGGCGCGTTCATCACAGACTGCTCCGGTTCTGTTTTATTTTCAAATGCAATTAACTAATAGTCTGGTTCGTGTTTAATGGTCGCTTCAGCGCGTTGGTGTTGTCGAATTTGCTTCTCGTTTTATAACAATGACATCTCCTCCTGTTTTGAAGCACGCAAATCGATCACGAGGCTCGGTCAGTCGTTGCTGCAACCGGACACCTCGAGTCTTGTGTGGATCTTTACGCGTAAAGCTGCACAAATTATATTGAACTGTATGATTTTAAACATACCATAAGCGTTTTCAAAACAGCTTGAATATAATGTAATATAAACTATATTATATATTAACTATATTAGTATTAACTATTACCTGAATAAATATCTTAGTAAAATATAAAAATGCTTTTATTAGCAAATTCTGCAATGCGCAATTTCTTTTGCCAAAAAAAAGCCTGTTGTTCCTCTTATTAAAAGACTGATCAATTCATTGGTCATATTTTTTGTCCCTCAAAATAAGCTCGTGTTTTGTTTTTGTATTCATATGCTCGTTGTGGTCATTTCATAAATTCATAAAGACGCGCAAACAAACCAACATAAGAGAAATTAAATACATATACGCACCTTGCTCTAGTGTTTCCATGTGGGCGCGCGTGTATTTTTAACTCGTGGTTCTGTTGCGGTCAGCAAGGTGTATTCAGTTATTCTGTCCGCGTATGTTTATCTAGATAGAGGCTGTGGAGCTGTTTAATGCATTCTGCTTTCACAGGGGTATTCAGTCTGACTCGTGGTCTGAGCAAAAACCCACAACGAGCTCTCTCAGCGCGAGGTGATTTTCCACTAGACTGCAATCGAAAGAAGGGTATTTCTGCACGAAGGCGGCTCCTTTCTTTCATCAGATATGAACATGGCACGTCAGCATATGCATGCTTCATATCTCGAGCGTGCGTGCATGCAGGGTTAGAATCGGTGCGTTTTTGCATGGTGGGGGCGCTGCTTTAAGTTAATAGTTTAAACATTTGTCATTGTTTCAGGACGAATTCTGCTAGATATACAACTTGAGTTTCCCATTTCATTGCACGAACGGTTTGTCTTTTTTAGAAAAAGGTAGGCTTTCAAAATCAGGGCAGTTGATTTAACTCTTATAGGTCTCCGTATTCACGATTTTTCTAATTGCTCTTTGAAATTATTCTTATCTATTACTACGTGCTCTTAATGGACTTTACTCGTATGAGTAAATATTGTTACTATGAGTTAACTGCTCTTAGTCGAACTCGCTCCCAATTGTATTCGTTATTTTGCTCTTATTTGAATTTGATCTTATTTGCTACTGATTTTATTGTACTTTATAGCTGCTCTTATCTGTAATGTGATATTATTATTATTATTATTATTATTATTATTATTATTTATTTATTTATTTATTTATTTATTTATTTATTTATTTATTTATTAGCAGACACCTTTATCCAGGGCGACTTACAATTGTTACAAGATATCACATTATACATATTATCCATTATTTCACATACAATTACCAATTTATACAGTTGGGTTTTCACTGGAGCAATCTAGGTAAAGTACCTTGCTCAAAGATACAGCAGCAGAGTGCCCCACCTGGGACTGAACCCACGACCCTCCAGTCAACAGTCCAGAGCCCCAACTACTACTCCACACTAGCTGTAATGTGATATTCTGCAATGTGATATTTTATAATGTGATATTCTGCAATGTGATATTCTGCAATGTGATATTCTGCAATGTGATATTTTATAATGTGATATTCTGCAATGTGATATTTTGTAATGTGATATTCTGCAATGTGATATTTTATAATGTGATATTCTGTAATGTGATATTTTATAATGTGATATTCTGTAATGTGATATTTTATAATGTGATATTCTGCAATGTGATATTTTATAATGTGATATTCTGCAATGTGATATTCTGCAATGTGATATTTTATAATGTGATATTCTGCAATGTGATATTTTATAATGTGATATTCTGTAATGTGATATTCTGCAATGTGATATTCTGCAATGTGATATTTTGTAATGTGATATTCTGCAATGTGATATTTTATAATGTGATATTCTGCAATGTGATATTCTGCAATGTGATATTTTGTAATGTGATATTCTGCAATGTGATATTTTATAATGTGATATTTTATAATGTGATATTCTGCAATGTGACATTCTGTAATGTGATATTCTGCAATGTGATATTTTATAATGTGATATTTTGCAATGTGATATTTTATAATGTGATATTCTGCAATGTGATATTCTGTAATGTGATATTCTGCAATGTGATATTTTATAAAGTGATATTCTGTAATGTGATATTCTGCAATGTGATATTTTATAATGTGATATTCTGTAATGTGATATTTTATAATGTGATATTCTGCAATATGATATTTTATAATGTGATATTCTGTAATTTGATACTTTGTGCTGTGATATTTTGTAACAATTATAAGTCACCCTGGATAAGGGCATCTGCTAAAAAATAAATAATAAGAAATAAATAATGATAATGTTATCTGTTAAACCTGGAGTGGAATGACAGTCCTCCAGGACCGGGATTGGACTCCCCTGCATTGGGGTCTATACAATTTCCCTTCCAATGACGACACACACAATGTAATAATTACTATGGGAGTTGCTGCACCTTTAATGAACTACTGTGGTGTTGCAGAAATATACTTGAACTCAATCTCTCTCTCCACGGCTGTATTTAAAGATGAGCGTGGTGCTTTGTGGAGCCCGTCACAGATTGAGTGATGCGTACTCCGTCTGAGAAGAAAGAGAAAGGGTTCAGGTGTTACAGGACAGTAAAGGGTTACAATGCAAGCCTCATATTTAAATACAGTGCAGTTTACATTAAGTACAGTAATACCACTAGGATGCAGCAAGTTAGGATCACAAGTTATATCTATTATGGCATATTAGTATTGCAATAATGCATTGGTTACATATTACTGTACACAAGCCACGTTGTAATTAGACACACAAGTGTGTGCTACATATAGCAGGTATTTTGTTTTTATTTCTTATATTCTGTAAATGTATGGGCTATGATTAGTGAACTGGTTGAGAATCCCTATCCGCATTAATAATCTAACTTCCCACAGAACTCAATGGACGCGCCTCGTCCCTGTATCATTGTAAGAGATTGCTGTGTGGTCATTTTGAAGCAGCCTCGTGTGATTGCACATCATGATGTGAAGTGAATACAAGAACACACGCATTGCGTTTACTCCAGCTTCCTGACGGGACGCCTTGTAAACCAGCTGCTTGAAGCTCCTGTGGGGTTTCCAGCGAATGCAATTTGAAATAAATACATGTTGATACATGGAAAAATCAATCTCTCTTTTCTACTTTCACCTGAAGAAGAGACCTTTGAGGTCTTGAAAGCCTGGGATTAATTATTGTTTAGTTAGCCCAATGAAAGGTATCGCCTCTCCTTCTCTTTGTCTATCAATAAATAAATAAAACCCTGAATCAGATTGATTACCGAGTAATCCTGGACTGTTCTGTGCCGACAAGGCGCGTCGCTGGACTTGTGATCTATAGATATATAAAAAAACAAACATGTTATTATAGTAAGAATTTATAGTTCAGTAAAAATGCAATCAAATATTCATAATAATCAAGTATTATTATTATTATTTAGCAGACGCTTTTATCCAAAGCGATTTAAGTCTAGTGGGTGAACTGCATCATCAACAACTGCTGCTGCTGCTGCTGCAGAGTCACTCCCAATAGGACCTCGTTTGTTTTACGTCTCATCTGAAGGACGGAGCACAAGGTGGTTTAGTGACTTGCTCAGGGTCGCACACAGTGAGTCAGGGGCTGAGCTGGGATTTGAACCTGGAACTTCTGGGTAACAAGCCCCTTTCTTTAAACACTGGACCGCCAAGCCTCCTTATTATAATAATACTTCATAGTTCAGTAAAAATGCAATAAACAGGGTCTAGTGTATATGATATGAATGATATTTGAAATGCAGAAACACCAGCGATCACAAAGAGAATATCCAGCAGTTACCGGTTTTAGTTTTATGAAGTCTTCTGTAAACACACGCCACAGACACCACGACCAGAATTAGCAGGAGAACGACGGGCAGTCCGTAAAACAACACAGGAACGCAATCTGTAACAAAACATGCGCCACAGATATTAACAATATACATTATAATGTATTATTATTATTATTATTATTAATTATTATTATTATTATTATTATTATTATTATTATTATTATTATTATTATTATTATTATTATTATTGTCACACTATGTTTTGTACTTTTAAGTGTGTGTTCTTTAACAGAATATGCAAAAGCAGCTTTTTTACATTGTAACTTTTTTATGCTGCGATTTCAAATAATGACCCTTCAGCTGCGTAATTCACCTTGCCTTCGGAGTGATGCGGAGACTTTTTCTGTGACGTTTTTGACGTTGTAAGCCTCGCAATTTATAGCGCCGCTGTTCCATTGATCCGCGCTGATTGTGACGTAGCTGCGCACGCTATAGGACCCGTCGGGTTCGATCTCTCCCTCCTCCGCGCTGCCCGGCGCGGCTGCCTCGGCGCCGATAGTCCAGAGGACTCGGTGCCGCCCCGGAGACGTGTCTCTCACCAAACACAGCACCGGAACCGGCTCGGTCCAGTCCGAATCGCCTTCAAATAGACCCGGAGAGTATAACGCCACACTCGGGACAGTCAGCGAGTCTTTGAGTAAACACAAACATTGTAAGTTTAGTAACCAAGAAAAACAAAGTGAAGTAGCTGACGTCAGGGATCAAATGTTATCGTTACTCTTCACACCGCTCACTGTCTGCTGTTCACTCTCATTGTAAACCCAAAGCGTGTTCTTATTATCCTCCAAGTATAATTTAAAAAGATGCATCATCATCATCATCATCATCATCATCATCATCATCATCATCATCATCATCATCACATATTGCTTGATTTCATTTGTCAGCTTCTGTCTCTGAATGTAAAACAGGGTAGTATAGGGCCCGAGTGAAAGGCCGTCAAAGACCATCACATCATTTTGATGTTTTTTTGGTCAATTTTTAAACATTTTATACCGAGGGATTCCAAATATGAAAATTCAAATTATGGAACTTCTGATTATTCTATTTCCAACACTTTGAACGCATTCTATAGAACCCTTCCCTTCCTTTGTCCAATATTTAAGAATGTTTCTTTATAGAACCTACAGAAACCAGGGTTCCAATTGTAAAAGCCATAAAGGATTACCGCACGGTACCCTTATACAAATAGGTAACCAGGTACATTTGCGCGACAATTTTGCAGCTGTTCCCCTGTGCTTTTCCCATGGTTACGCTCTGCATTTACCATAGTTTACCCTGCTTTGCCAGGTTTTTTTATTAATATGCTTTACCATAATTCACTGTGCTTCACAATGCTTGCCTCAGCTTTATCATGCTTTCTCTGTGGTTTATTACAATTTGCTGGGCGTTTACTATGAGAATCTTTTAGTTTACCATGTTTATAAACACGCCTTACCATACCTCTCTGTGTTTTGCATTGCTTCCCTATGCTTTACCATACCTCTCTGTGTTTACAATGCTTCCCTATGCTTTGCCATACCTCTCTGTGTTTACAATGCTTCCCTATGCTTTGCCATACCTTTCTGTGCTTTACAATGCTTCCCTATCCTTTACCATACCTCTCTGTGTTTTACAATGCTTCCCTATGCTTTACCATACCTCTCTGTGCTTTACAATGCTTCCCTATGCTTTACCATACCTCTCTGTGCTTTACAACGCTTCCCTATGCTTTACCATACCTCTCTGTGTTTACAATGCTTCCCTATGCTTTGCCATACCTCTCTGTGTTTACAATGCTTCCCTATGCTTTGCCATACCTTTCTGTGCTTTACAATGCTTCCCTATCCTTTACCATACCTCTCTGTGTTTTACAATGCTTCCCTATGCTTTACCATACCTCTCTGTGCTTTACAATGCTTCCCTATGCTTTACCATACCTCTCTGTGCTTTACAATGCTTCCCTATGCTTTACCATACCTCTCTGTGCTTTACAATGCTTCCCTATGCTTTACCATACCTCTCTGTGCTTTACAACGCTTCCCTATGCTTTACCATACCTCTCTGTGCTTTACAATGCTTCCCTATGCTTTACCAGACCTCTCTGTGCTTTACAACGCTTCTATGCTTTACCATACCTCTCTGTGCTTTACAATGCTTCCCTGTGTTACGCGTTGCTATGTTTGAACTATGGCACTTTTATAAGGGAATAATGACATGCATTTTCAGACACGCTATTGCTTAATCAGCATAGAGACATCTATTCCAATGGTCTATATTTTCAGACACAATGCCTATCTAAAGCTGAGGGAACACGGAGCCGCTTTGTGGCTTAGAACTTGGTTTCAGGAGACTGTATGTTTCAGGTCACTGCGCGGCACACCAGGCAGGGAGACTTGGGGTTTTACAGCAAACCTCAAACCAGGTCTCCCGGTCTCCTGGAACAAAGGTTTCAACCCACATGGTCCGAAAAAAGGCTTCGTGTTCCTCCCGCTTCACATCAACAAGTTACGCCCTTGCCCAGCCAGCGAAACCCCATTCGCCTTACTTCAACAAACAGAACCAAAATACATTTTAAAACAGCTCGATACGGATTCCTCCTTCCAGAACCGAGTAACTGTACTTACCTGATACAACGAGTTTGGTGCTGGACCCGGGTGCGAACACAAGAGCAGATCTCGCTATACAGAAATACACGGCCGAGTCGTTTCTGTGGAGGTCCGCAATGGTTAAATTATACTGTCCGTTCTTGTTGTCGAGTGTTCCGGAATACCGGCCATCTTTTAAGTGGCCCGTGCTCAGGTATGTGACGATCTGGATTCGCCCGTCCGGCTCCTGCCGGTACCAGGTAACAGCATATAAATAAGCGTTTATTTTACTTGTATCAACTCCGCATTTCAGCGTGATATTCCCGCCCGGTTCCGCGGTGTCAATAACGGGTTCCGCCAGCCCATCTGAAAAATAATAATACAAAAAACATAAAAAAACATAAATAAAACCAAATCAGTGAATATGGAAGCACCGCAAAGGCGTGATTTAGAAGCGCAGACGGTCTTTTTATCGGATCTGCTCGGAGCAGCAGCCAGGACTGTCGTGTCGAACCAGCCGAACCCGTTCCAGTAAGGAGAGGAGGACGGGTTCGCCGAATCGGATTGTCTGGGACGGGTCGGATCGCTCTCACACGCTCTCACACAATCACAATATATATATATGCGATAATCAGTACAAAAAAGAAGCACACACA
The DNA here is from genome assembly GCA_030684275.1 of Acipenser oxyrinchus oxyrinchus. Classification (NCBI taxonomy): domain Eukaryota; kingdom Metazoa; phylum Chordata; class Actinopteri; order Acipenseriformes; family Acipenseridae; genus Acipenser; species Acipenser oxyrinchus. The sequence continues at coordinate 3,508,873 of CM060280.1, read as the reverse complement.
CGGAAAGATCCATCGATCATTTATTTGAGCTGAAATCTAATTTATGTTTTACTGTTTTTTTAATTATTATTATTCAGTTTGCCATATAGGCACGTCGCTTTTATTTGAAAAAAAGTCAAATTCAAATTAAATTCAAATAAATACATTAAAACATACATGTATTTAATTAAAATATAGCTGGGATCGAAATGGGAAAATGTCGACCAAGTACTGCATCAGTCAGGCGTTAAATATTTATACACTATATCAACTTCTGTAAGAGAAAATAAATTTCCCAACTTTCATTTACTTTATAAAATGCAATATATATATATATATATATATATATATATATATATATATATATATATATATATATATATATATATATATATCTCTCTCTCTCTCTCTCTCTCTCTCTCTCTCTCTCTCTCTATATATATATATATATATATTAGAATGGGCCTACAGCAGTCAGCACGCTAAGCAATTAAACTCAAAAGCCAGACGATAGTAAAGGATGCCATTGCATTTTTACATTATATCAAATTGTCAGCTAAAATCAATCTCAACTTTCACTTCTTATTTACTTAAACGTAGTCATAGTTTGCTGCAAAAGACGAGCTGTTTGAAATCCCTATTATAAAATGAAATGATATCTATACATATCTATGTAAATATATCAATTCAATTTTAGAATAATCGCATACTTACAGTGAGCGACCAAAACCAAAAGGCAGCCGATAGAACAGAATGCCATCGCTCCTGGAGTCCGAAGCGCAGTGTGATTGAATACGCGCCGTGCAGCCCGCAGTAAACACCGCCACTGTGCTTTCAACATTGAAACGAGATCTGCTGCGCTTACATACGGGGCGGGTCTCTCAGCTCGCTCGGAGATGTTTAACCAGCTGTGGGGGCGTCGGCATCTCTCAGAGCGGATCACAAAGCAACGGGCATGGCATGGTCCTAAATACGAGTCTGGCTATAAAAGTGTACAACTTTGCAGAAGTGTCTGGGTTGCGTGAAGCCGGTACGCAGAATTGCTTAGAAGAATATATATATATATATATATATATATATATATATATATATATATATATATATATATATATATATATATATATATATATATATATATATAGTTTGAGAAAAAGGAAAACTGCTGTATACCAAAATGATCAATAAGAAAAAAGAAGAGAAAAGGATATTTCAGGTACTTAAAAAGGTAGAATAATTGATTACAAATCAATTATCAGGACGTTTCTGTTTTTTTGTGTTCAGCCGATGAAGGACTTGTAGTCCAAAACGTCCTGATAATTGATTGTAAAAAATATCGGTTAAATCAAACAAATTTGCAAAACATTTAGTTATCCATTGCACAAAAACAAACCAGAATAATAACAACATATTTGATATTGGCATTTTCTTCTCCTTTAATATACACTGTTAACAGTAAGCTATTGCTATTGCTGCATGATTGTCGCATCTTTTTGTTTCCTGCAGAGTTCTGTATCTTTTTAGACTTTCCAATTCCTGGGCTGTCTGTGTGTCTCTGCTGTTACTTCACCTCCTTTATCCCCAGTGGGGATGGGGGCTTTTAAACTGTTGGAGATTTCAAGTTAACATAAGAACATAAGAAAGTTTACAAACGAGAGGAGGCCATTCAGCCCATCTTGCTCGTTTGGTTGTTAGTAGCTTATTGATCCCAGAATCTCATCAAGCAGCTTCTTGAAGGATCCCAGGGTGTCAGCTTCAACAACATTACTGGGGAGTTGGTTCCAGACCCTCACAATTCTCTGTGTAAAAAAGTGTCTCCTATTTTCTGTTCTGAATGCCCCTTTATCTAATCTCCATTTGTGACCCCTGGTCCTTGTTTCTTTTTTCAGGTCGAAAAATTCCCCTGGGTCGACATTGTCAATACCTTTTAGGATTTTACCATTTTATAAGTAACTTGAAATCGATACCATTTGATAAGTAACTTGAAATCTGCAGCTTTTTAGTAGCTGAGAAGGATTAAAAAGGTTTAATTAAACACATGATCAGTTTAATTAAGAGTCTAGTTAAGTAATTGAGAGCTCAATTGGAATGAAAACCAGCAGACACACATGGGGTCCCCAGGACCGGGTTTGGGAAGCGCTGGTTTAGATTATCTGCTTCGCTGACCTGCTAGTCTTGTAAAAACAAACACAGCTGGTTCTTATCGTTTGATTACAAATGCATGTTTGAAAACACACACCTTTCTTAATGTAACGGGCTAAGAAGGGCGACATCTGGTGGATACGAGGTGCCATGACTCTCTCCCATGAAATAGATAACACCGTTCAAATGCGGCCTGATGAATGGGGAACAATTTAAATCAGCTGTGTAAGTGCTTATTAGAAGCTTACTGGGTCCAATTTAAGTAATTTAGGGTACAGGAGGGACACCGGCCCTCCAATAGCAGGATTGGAGACCCCTGATATAATAAAAATATGTTTATATAGTGCCTTTCATAGCAGACCACTATCACAAAGCGCTTTACAGAGGTAGGCTGTGAACTGTGCATTATATGCAGAGTCACTTACAATAGGACATTGATTTAACATCTCATCTGCAGGACGGAGCACAAGGAGGTTAAGTGACCTGCTCAGGATCACACACAGTGAGTCAATTAGAGGCAGAGGTGGAATTTGAACCGGTGACCTTCTGGTTAGAAGAACTGGACTTTAACCACTGGACCACACAGCCTCTTATATTTATGTGGTTAATTATTCTTCAACATACCTAGTATAATACTTTATTATACATTGAAAACAAATTACAATCATACAATCTACTTAATATTTTTGTAACTTTTAAAATAAAGGAAAGTATGTTTTACTTTTAACAAGATTTGTCTGTTTTGTTTTTGCATGTTAAACAAGCATTGCTATATAATAACATTGAATTGAACCAAAGTTGAATATTGTCTAAAACATGAAGTCACATGTCACATAAATCATATTTATAGCCAGAATTGTATGATTACTGTAGAATACATATGCATGTGCTCAGTGTGACCTTTGATTCCACTTAAATATGAATGTAGTTTTTATGGTGATTGTGAGAGGGTGTGGGTGATTCACTGAAACACAGGAGTCAGAAAGCTTGCTTTGAAACGCCTCTTCGGCGCAGTGATTTATTTGAGACACAAGAGGGTGCCCTTGAGCTGTGGTTGAAATACTGACAACGGTATTTATTTATTTATTTATTTATGTATTTATTTATTTATTAGCAGACTCCCTTATCCAGGGTGACTTACAATTGTTACAAAATATCACAGTACAAAGTATCACATTACAGAATATTGCATGATAGAGACTCAGATTACAGAATATCACACTGATGCTTGTGAGAGAGTCCCCGTGTGGATACCAACAATGGTAGCATTCAGCACAGTTCTTTTAGCATGCACAGGTGCTGAGAAATAATATCCAATAAAAGCTAGTCTGTGAGACACGAGATTCAATGACAGTTTCCTGTTCCCTTGCTACTGTAATGGGGTTGCCCTGATCCCCCCTGAGCTAAATCAAATAACGTCCCAGGATGGGTACATCAGTTACCGATTTAGATCAGCTGTCTTCTTTGGCAGTCTCTGCTGTCTTTTCTATTTCTCCAGCCAGAGCTTCCGCTGGTTTGTATCCTGCAAGGGTTAACCAAAGGAATAGCAGGGCATGATTCTTATGTGATCGACCGTCCGTCATTCCCTCCAAGACCCGCCCCCCAACCAATCAAAGAGGTCGACGCGACACACCCTCGCTCAACCTCTTTGTGTCATCGCTATGATTGGCAGGTGGGTCAAACAGGGCTTCCGGACGCCCCCTGCAGGACCATGCAAGCACAGATCTCCCCTGTCACAGTGATATAGAAGATATTGTGATAAAACCCTAGATCATTTATAGTGACATTTTATCCAACATAACGAAAGGCATGTCTTGAGATGGCATAATGCCTCCAACTCCAAACGGGTGACTTCACAAGCTCCCCAAACTTATAACTTATAACCTTAACAATAACTTTATCATAAATATAACACAATAACATCAGCTGAAAACCTTCAACCAATGACTATCTATCTACAGGCATGCAAATAATACTCCCGTTGCATAGCAGTTTGATCCATTCCTGGTTTCACTATAAGTTTAATAATGAGACACACCTAAGCTTGTTACCTATACACTGTGGCAAATCAAGCTGGTAGTAAAAACCAGAAACTGCTGTGCAATAGGAGTCTTATTGCCATTCCTGATATATTTAATAAATCGAATGGCAGATTTAATTAGATCAGAAGTGTTTCTCAATGTCTTTGTTTGTCGTTAAATTCGAGCACTGTCTCTCTGTCTGTCTGTCTGTCTGTCTGTCTGCAGGGGTCTAACCAGCATGGCGAGCAGTTCCAGGCGCTTCCAGCAGAGGGCGTGGGGGTGTGGCCACAGTGGCAGGGTGCAGGGACTCAGCACAGCCACCAGGGGGAGCAGCCAGGCGGAGGTTTTTTCCGGTGAGAGCAGCCTAGTCTGGGGATGTTTCTGTGTGTGTTTCTACAGCTCTGTCCAAAAGTGTTGCATCACCCTATAGAATGAACTAATCTTGCTTCATAAAGTCGAATGAAAACCTGCTGAATAATGTTACATTAACATATTCAATTACATACGACTTTGTATAGTGTTCCCGTATCCTTAAAAAAATGTGACATTTCAAAATCTAACATGAAATGCTGTACTGCTATTAAAATGATGAAGAAGCAGCTGCTTGAGTTTTGTGATGATTGATGAAGGAGGAGCAGTGACCCGGGTTCGGGAGTGACTGGTTTGCAGAACTGCCCATCTTCACCCCCCTTTAACGAGTAGAGTGTGAACGCAAGCCTCTGAAACAACAGGACACTGCAGGTAAAGCACAGTGGAGTGAGGAGCTGCTGTCGGGACTTTGTGGATCGGAGGGGGTGGTTGGGGAGCTCAGGGGGGCTGGGGGTGTTTTTTATTTTCACATACTAAGCGTGTGATTTCTGCATCGCCCCCACTGGGGAAAAAGCAGGTGAAATAACAGCAGAGACAGACAGACAGACAGACAGACAGACAGACAGACAGGCAGGCAGGCAGGCAGGCAGGCAGGCAGGCAGGCAGGCAGACAGACAGACAGACAGACAGACAGACAGACAGACAGACCAGGAATCAGTGAGTCTAAAAAGATACAGAACTCTGCAGGAAACGAAATGATGCGACAATCATGAGCAGCAATAGCCTACTGTATATGATTCTATCACAGTGTATATTTAAAGGAGAAGAAAATACCTATTTAAAATATATTGCTATTATTATGATTGGTTGTTTTTTTCCTCTCAATATTACTTTATTGTTTTATCTTTATCATGTTATCCAATTAGAATATTGTTTAGCAACAGGATCACGTCTGTACAGTGAAGAGAGTCCCTTTGATAGGGACCTATCTGTGTTGTATGTAAGAACAAATTATAATCATTTGTTTTTGCGCAATGGATAAGTAAATGTTTTGCAAATTTGTTTTATTTTGCCGATTTCACAAAACAAATATATATATATATATATATATATATATATATATATATATATATATATATATATATATCTTTTAAGCTGTTTGTGTGTATGTATATAAATATATAAAGAATTGTCTTTTATAATGTTAGCTGCACTTTCTATATTTCGTCAGTAGGTGGTGCCACTGTCCCGCGTCTCCGAGCACTCTAGCAGTGTAGGAAAGAGAACGTCACTCTCAACACTGCAGAGCGCTCTAGCAGTATAGGAAAGAGAACTCCACTCTCAACACTGCAGAGCGCTCTAGTAGTATAGGAAAGAGAACTTCACTCTCAACACTGCAGAGCGCTCTAGCAGTATAGGAAAGAGAACTTCACTCTCAACACTGCAGAGCGCTCTAGTAGTATAGGAAAGAGAACTCCACTCTCAACATTGCAGAGCGCTCTAGCAGTATAGGAAAGAGAACTTCACTCTCAACACTGCAGAGTGCTCTAGCAGTATAGGAAAGAGAACTCCACTCAACACTGCAGAGCGCTCTAGCAGTATAGGAAAGAGAACTCCACTCTCAACACTGCAGAGCGTTCTAGCAGTATAGGAAAGAGAACTCCACTCTCAACACTGCAGAGCGCTCTAGCAGTATAGGAAAGAGAACGTCACTCTCAACACTGCAGAGCGCTCTAGCAGTATAGGAAGAGAACTCCACTCTCAACACTGCAGAGCTCTAGTAGTATAGGAAAGAGAACTTCACTCTCAACACTGCAGAGTGCTCTAGCAGTATAGGAAAGAGAACTTCACTCTCAACACTGCAGAGTGCTCTAGTAGTATAGGAAAGAGAACTCCACTCTCAACACTGCAGAGTGCTCTAGCAGTATAGGAAAGAGAACTCCTCTCAACACTGCAGAGTGCTCTAGCAGTATAGGAAAGAGAACTCCACTCAACACTGCAGAGCTCTAGCAGTATAGGAAAGAGAACTCCCTCTCCACACTGCAGAGCTCTAGCAGTATAGGAAGAGAACTCCCTCTCAACACTGCAGAGCTCTAGTAGCAAAGGAAAGAGAACTCCCTTCTCAACATTGCAGAGCGCTCTAGCAGTATAGGAAAGAGAACTCCCTTCTCAACATTGCAGAGCGCTCTAGTAGTATAGGAAAGAGAGCTCCCTTCTCAACACTGCAGCAGAGCGCTTGGTATCCAAGTGCAGCCTTTCTGCTCACCTATCTACCTACCGATACACACTAAAAGGGCAATCCCAAAGGGTCTAGGAATAAGAACACGAAGAAGATGCTCAAAAGAAAGTGACTATGTAAAACAAAGAAATATATTAAAAACAAATCTTAAAAAAAGAGGATACAAAGAAAGAATTATAGAGACGGAGTTAAGAAAAGTGGATAAACTAAAAAGAGATGATCTACTGGATTATAAAAATAGAGATAAAAAGGTCAAAAGAGTCCCATTAGTAATGACTTACTCTAAAGTTGTGCCCAATATTTCTAAGATAGTTTGGAAACACTTGCGGATTCTACATAATTCAGAAAAATTTTAAAAAAAAAGTATTTCTTAAGGCCCCAGTTGTAGCATTCAAAAGAGAAGCTAATTTAGGTGATATTTTAGTTCACAGTAAACATAAAAGAATAATTGACAAAATAGGTTCTACGAACATGTGCACCAGTAGATGTAAAGTGTGTAAATACATGGACAAAAGTAAAAATATAATTAAACATAAGAACACCACATATCCACTAAAAACTAATACCTACTGTAAAAATAGCAATGTTGTTTATGGAATAGCCTGTGAAAAATGTGATGAAATCAAATATGTTGGAGAGACTGGAACTATTTTATATAAAAGAATTCAGAACCACCTTTCATTAATTAGAAATAAAAAAAATGAATGAACCAATAGTACAGCACTTCACCAGTCAAGGACATGACATAAATGATGTAAAGTTTGTAGTATTAGAACAGCTAAAATTAGACAATGCGACATATAGAAGAATAAAAGAAAGTAAATGGATAAATAGACTGAACACGATGATGCCAGCGGGACTCAACAGAAAAGAATGAACTAATTAACTTCAATAAATATATAACATTTAAATAAATAAACAAAATTCATTCAAAAGTTGTGCATGCTGATGCGCTGGGGAGGCCAAATCAAGACTGATCCTCAGAGCCAGCATTGCATTATATAAGTTTATATAAAGTAATGTTAATTAGAATTAATACAGATTCAAAGATAGAAGTAAAAATGATGTCACAATATATAGAACACCATTACATCATGTAAGAATAAATCATGGATTTGAATGTAAACAATGACAAGTAGTTGTCATGCCGTCAAAAACCTATAAATACCTCCAATGTTTTGATTCACACACAGGCTCCCAAACACTTCTGCAAAGTTGCACACTTTTATAGACTCGTATTTAGGACCATGCCATGCCTGTTGCTCTGTGATCCGCTCTGAGCAATGCCGTGCCCGTTGCTTTGTGATCCGCTCTGAGCAATGCCATGCCCGTTGCTTTGTGATCCGCTCTGAGAGATGCCGACGCCCCCACAGCTGGTTAAACATCTCCGAGCGAGCTGAGAGACCCGCCCCGTATGTAAGCGCAGCAGATCTCGTTTCAATGTTGAAAGCACAGTGGTGCTGTTTACTGCGGGCTGCACGGCGCGTATTCAATCACACTGCGCTTCGGACTCCAGGAGCGATGGCATTCTGTTCTATCGGCTGCCTTTTGGTTTTGGTCGCTCACTGTAAGTATCCGATTATTCTAACATTGATTTGATATATTAGATATTTAGATATAGATATCATTTCATTTTATAATAGGGATTTCAAACAGCTCGTCTTTTGCAGGAAACTATAGGTTTAAGTAAATAAGAAGTGAAAGTTGAGATTGATTTTAGCTGACAATTTGATATTATGTAAAATTGCAATGACATCCTGTTCCATCGTCTGGCTTTTGAGTTTGATTGCTAAGCGTGTTGAGTGCTGTAGGCCCATTCTAATATATATATATATATATATATATATATATATATATATATATATATATATATATATATATATATATATATATATATTGCATTTTATAAAGTGGATTTATGTTTGCAGCAAATGTATACGTTTAAGTAAATAAGAAGTGAAAGTTGAGAAATGGATTTTCGCATACAGAATTTGATATAGTGTATAAATATTTAACGCCTGGTGACTGGTCGATATTTTCCCATTTCAGTCCCAACTCTGTTTTAATTAAATATCGATATATTAATTAATTACAATTATTTTTAAAATATATTTATTTTAATTTAATTTGAATTTGACTTTTTTTCAAATAAAAACGATGTGCCTGTATGGCAAACTGAATAATAATTAAAACATACTTAAATCAGATTTCAGCTAAAATATATTATTTTGTATGTATATACAGATAGATCTTTGTGTTAGTGTTTGTTTTTGATAATCGCAAAGATGTTTATTTTATCAATATATATGGACTGGAGAGGGCAGCTGGCTCTTTGAGCTAAATTCTTGGAGTTTATGAATCAATATTGTCATTATTTGCTTGAGCGTAAAAGTAAGGAGAGAAGCAACAACAACACAAACTTGAGACAGTAAACCTACGATGGGCGACCCGTTGCTTCAGGTGTGATTTTGTAAGAGCGATCCGTCCCGTCCTGGACAATCCGATTCGGCGAACCCGCCCCCCTCTCCTTTACTGGAACGGGTTCGGCTGGTTCGACCCGACAGTCCGGGCTGCTGCTCCGAGCAGATCCGATAAAAAAGCGTCTGTGTTTCTAGATCACGCCTTTGCGATGCTTCCATATTCACTGATTTGATTTTATTTATGTTTTTTTTCAGATGGGCTGGCGGAACCGATTGTTGACGACGCGAAACCGGGCGGGAAAATAACGCTGAAATGCGGAGTTGATCCAAGTAAAATAAACGCTTATGTATATGGCGTTACCTGGTACCGGCAGGAGCCGGACGGGCGAATCCAGATCGTCACATCCCTGAGCACGGGCTACTTAAAAGAGGGCCGGTATTCCGGAGGGATTGACGACAAGAACGGACAGTATAATTTAACCATTGCGGGACTCCACAGAAACGACTCGGCCGTGTATTTCTGTATAGCGAGAGCAGCAGCTCTCCTGTTCATACCCGGGTCCAGCACCAAACTCGTTGTATCAGGTAAGTATTGTTACAGTAACTCGGTTCTGGAAAGAGGAATCCGTTTCGAGCTGTTTTAAAATTTATTTTGGTTCTGTTTGTTGAAGTAAGGCGAATGGGGTTTCGCTGGCTGGTAAAACATAGGGCAGCATTGTAAAGCACAGAGAGGTATGGTAAAGCATAGGGAAGCATTGTAAAGCACAGAGAGGTGTGTTAAAGCATAGGGAAGCATTGTAAAGCACAGAGAGGTATGGTAAAGCACAGGCAAACATTGTAAAGCACAGTGAAGTATGGTAAAGCGTATTAATAATAAAATCTGGCAAAGCAGGGTAAACTATGGTAAATGCAGAGCATAACCATGGGAAAAGCACAGGGGGACAGCTGCAAAATTGCCGCGCAAATGTACCTGGTTACCTATTTGTATAAGGGTACCGTGCGGTAATCTTTTGCAATTGGAACTCTGGTTTCTGTAGGTTCTATAAAGAAGCATTCTTAAATATTGGACAAAGGAAGGGAAGGGTTCTATAGAATGCGTTCAAAGTGTTCGAAATAGAATCATCAGAAGTTCCATAATTTGAGTGTTCATATTTGGAATCCCTCGGTATAAAACGTTTTACCCTTTGCAATCCAAAACGCATGTTTAAAAATTGACAAAAAAAAAACAAAACACCAAAATGATGTGATTGTCTTTGGCGGTCTTTCACTCGGACCCTAACAACCCTGTTTTACATTCAGAGACAGAAGCTGACAGATGAAATCAAGCAATATGTGATGATGATGATGATGATGATGATGATGATGATGATGCATCTTTTTAAATTATACTCTGAGGATAATAAGAACACGCTTTGGGTTTACAATGAGAGTGAACAGCAGACAGTGAGCGGTGTGAAGAGAAACGATAGCATTTGATCCCTGACGTCAGCTACTTCACATTGTTTTTCATGGTTACTAAACTTACAATGTTTGTGTTTACTCAAAGACTCGCTGACTGTCCCGAGTGTGGCGTTATACTCTCTGGGTCTGTTTGAAGGCGATTCAGACTGGACCGAGTCGGTTCCGGTGCTGTGTTTGGTGAGAGACACGTCTCCGGGGCGGCACCGAGTCCTCTGGACTATCGGCGCCGAGGCAGCCGCGCCGGGAAGCGCGGAGAGGGGAGAGATCGAACCCGACGGGTCCTATAGCGTGCGCAGCTACGTCACAATCAGCGCGGATCAATGGAACAGCGGCGCTATAAAGTGCGAGGCTTACAACGTCAAAAACGTCACAGAAAAAGTCTCCGCGTCACTCCGAAGGCAAGGTGAATTACGCAGCTGAAGGGTCATTATTTGAAATCTCAGCATAAAAAAGTTACAATGTAAAAAAGCTGCTTTTGCATATTCGGTTAAAGAACACACACTAAAAACAACAAAACATAGTGTGACAACAGCAATAATAATAATAATAATAATAATAATAATAATAATAATAATAATAATAATAATAATAATAATAATAATAATAATGTGTATTGTTAATATCTGTGGTGCATGTTTTGTTACAGATTGCGTTCCTGTGTTGTTTTACGGACTGCCCCCCGTTCTCCTGCTAATTTTGGTCGTGGTGTCTGTGGCGTGTGTTTACAGAAGACTTCATAAAACTAAAACCGGTAACTGCTGGATATTCTCTTTGTGATCGCTGGTGTTTCTGCATTTGAAATATCCGCATATTATTAATATCATATACACTAGACCATGTTTATTGCATTTTTACTGGACTATGAAGTATTACTATAATAAAGAGGCTTGGTGGTCCAATCAATAAAGAAAGGGGTTTGTTGCCCCAGAGGTTCATGGGTCAAATCCCAGCTCAGCCACTGACTCACTGTGTGTGTGTGTGTGTGTGTGTGTGTGTGTGTGTGTGAGACCCTGAGCAAGTCACTTCACCTCCTTGCGCTCCGTCCTTCAGATGAGACGTGAAACAAACGAGGTCCTATTGGAAGTGACTCTGCAGCAGCAGCAGCAGTTGTTGATGATGCATCGTTCACCCCCTTGACTTAAATCACTTTGGATAAAAGCGTCTGCTAAATAATAATAATAATAATAATAATAATAATAATAATAATAATAATAATAATAATAATTATTATTATTATTATTATTATTATTATTATTATTATTATTATTATTATTATTAGTTTATTTAGCAGACACCTTTATCCAAGACGACTTACAGAGACTCGGGTGTGTGAACTATGCATCAGCTGCAGAGTCACTTACAATTACGTCTCACCCGAAAGACGGAGCACAAGGAGGTTAAGTGACTTGCTCAGGGTCACACAATGAGTCAGTGGCTGAGGTGGGATTTGAACCGGCGACCTCCTGGTTACAAGCCCTTTACTAATAATAATAATAATAATAATAATAATAATAATAATAATAATAATAATAATAATAATAATAATAATATAAAATGTCAGCTATATTTATTTGATTGCATTTTTACTGAACTATAAAGTCTTACTATAATAACATGTTTGTTTTTTTACAATCCATAGGTCACAAGTCGAGCGACGCGCCCTGCCGTCCCCAGCGCCCCGCCCGACACAGAACAGTCCAGGATTACTCGGTAATAGATCTGATTCAGGGTTTTATTTATTTATTGATAGACAAAGTGAAGGAGAGGCGAGACCTTTCATTGGATTAACTAAACAATAATTAATCCCAGGCTTTCAAGACCTCAAAGGTCTCTTCTTCAGGTGAAAAGTAGAAAAGAGAGATTACTAATGTGGATAGGGATTCTCAACCAGTTCACAAATCATATTCAATACATTTATAGAAGATAAGAAATAAAAACGAAATACCTGCTATATGTAGCACACACTTGTGTGTCTAATTACAACGTGGCTTGTGTGCAGTAATATGTAAGCAATGCACTATTTCACTATTAATATGCCATTGTAGATATAACTTGTGATCCTAACTTGCTGCAGCCTAGTGGTATTACTGTACTTAATGTAAACTACACTGTATTTAAATATGAGGCTTGCATTGTAACCCTGTACTGTCCTGTAACACCTGAACCCTTTCTCTTTCTTTTCAGACGGAGTACGCATCGCTCAATCTGTGACGAGCTCCACAAAGCACCGCTCTCATCTTTAAATACAGCCGTGGAGAGAGAGAGAGAGAGAGAGAGAGAGAGAGAGAGAGAGAGAGAGAGAGAGAGAGAGAGAGAGAGAGAGAGAGAGAGCTGTATACTCTTTCAATTCCAAGTCCAATTCACTGTGCATTTACATTGTAGTTAGTAAATGCACGTGTAACACAATTACAATGTTATTATGCATTATTACAATGTACTTACTGTGGAAATCTCTGTGCTCGATATAACCCTATCCCTAACACTAACCCTAACGCTTTGCTGATACAGCTGTGTACTTGCATATATCATGCAAAAAGACATCCACACTAAGCGCTTTGTAACTATGCATAATACCATTGTAATGATGTGCCAGTCCGCATGCATTTACCAAATACACAGTAATGAGAGACGCTGCATGTCAAATATTACCCATTTGTATTGAAATGAACTTGAAACAGCTGGTCTCAAATTCAAGCAAGCCTCTCATGCTGCACGCCCACAAATCTTTTTTCTTTTCTTTGTAGTATTCTTAACATCTTGTATATTATTATGATATCATATTAAACACATACTTTGCTGTAATACTAATAATAGTCACTGTATTTGAATAATTGTACATTTAAATAATAATAATAATAAACGTGTTTGTGAAAAAGGATTTGAACAGGTGCAGTCTTCTTCAGTGTGTTGTTGAGAATCATGAGCCATTATTCCACTCCAGGTTTAACAGATAACATTATTATTATTTATTTATTATTATTTATTATTTTAGCAGATACCCTTATCCAGGGCGACTTACAATTGTTACAAAATATCACAGCACAAAGTATCACATTACAGAATATCACATTATAAAATATCACATAACAGAATATCACATTATAAAATATCACATAACAGAATATCACATTATAAAATATCACATTGCAGAATATCACATTATAAAATATCACATTGCAGAATATCACATTACAGAATATCACATTATAAAATATCACATAACAGAATATCACATTATAAAATATCACATTGCAGAATATCACATTGCAGAATATCACATTACAGAATATCACATTATGAAATATTGCATTGCAGACTATCACATTATAAAATATCACATTGCAGAATATCACAGTATAAAATATCATATTGCAGAATATCACATTATAAAATTTCACATTGCAGAATATCACATTACAGAATATCACATTATAAAATATCACATTGCAGAATGTCACATTGCAGAATATCACATTGCAGAATATCACATTATAAAATATCACATAACAGAATATCACATTATAAAATATCACATTGCAGAATATCACATTGCAGAATATCACATTACAGAATATCACATTATAAAATATTGCATTGCAGACTATCACATTATAAAATATCACATTGCAGAATATCACATTGCAGAATATCACATTACAGAATATCACATTATAAAATATCGCATTGCAGACTATAACATTATAAAATATCACATTGCAGAGTATCACATTATAAAATATCACTTTGCAGAATATCACATTATAAACTATCACATTGCAGAATATCACATTACAGAATATCACATTATAAAATATCGCATTGCAGACTATCACATTATAAAATATCACATTGCAGAATATCACATTATAAAATATCACATTGCAGAGTATCACATTATAAAATATCACTTTGCAGAATATCACATTATAAAATATCACATTGCAGAATATCACATTATGAAATATCACATTGCAGAATATCACATTACAGAATATCACATTACAGAATATCACATTATAAAATATCGCATTGCAGAATATCACATTATAAAATATCACATTGCAGAATATCACATTACAGATAAGAGCAGCTATAAAGAACAATACGATCGGTAGCAAATAAGATCAAATTCAAACAAGAGTAAAATAGCGAATACAGTAAATAATTACAATTAGGAGCGAGTTTGACTAAGAGCAATTAACTCATAGTAACAATATATACTCATGCGAGTAAAGTCTATTATGAGCACGTAGTGATAGATGAGAATGATTTCAAATAACAGCAATTAGAAAAATCGTGAATCCGGAGACCTATAAGAGAAAAATCAAATACAAGATACAGGAAGTAGTTATAATTAAGAGCAGTATAATGAAATACTCCAGGGATCTATGTGGACGGTTATTTAATCGATTCAATAATTAAACGATTTAGAACAGGGTTTGGAACACAGACCCGGATTGAACGGGTCCGTTTGGCCGCCCCTCGTTCCAGCGCTTTTGGGAAGGTTATTATTTTGTGTTTGCTCTGAACGCGAATGCCCTGATTTTGAAAGCCTACCTTTTTTTTCTACAAACCGTTCGTGCAATGAAATACGAAACTCAAGTTGTATATCTAGCAGAATTCCTCCTGAAACAATGACAAATGTTTAAACTATTAACTTAAAGCAGCGCGTAAACTCCCCCCCCCCATGCAAAAACGCACCGATTCTAACCCTGCATGCACACACGCTCGAGATCTGAAGCATGCATATGCTGACGTGCCATATTCATATCTGATGAAAGAAAGGAGCCGCCTTCGTGCAGAAATACACTTCTGTCGATTGCAGTCTAGTGGAAAATCACCTCGCGCTGAGAGAGCTCGTTGCGGGTTTTTGCTGAGACCACGAGTCAGTCTGAATACCCCTGTGAAAGCAGAATGCATTAAACAGCTCCACAGCCTCTGTCTAGATACACATAGGCGGACAGAATAACTGAATACACCTGCTGACCGCAACAGAACCACGAGTTAAAAATACACGCGTGCCCACATGGAAACACTAGAGCAAGGTGCGTGCATGTATTTAATTTCTCTTATGTTGGTTTCTTTGCGCGTCTTTATGAATTTATGAAATGACCACAACGTGTTTATTTTTAGTGCATATGAATAGAAAAACAAAACACGAGCTCATTTTGAGGGACACAAAATATGATCAATGAATTGATCAGTCTTTCAATAAGAGGAACAACAGGCTTTTTTTTGGCAAAAGAAATTGCGCATTGCAGAATTTGCTAATAAAAGCATTTTTATATTTTACTAAGAGATTTATTCAGGTAATAGTCAATACTAATATAGTTAATATATAATATAGTTTATATTATATTATATTCAAGCTGTTTTGAAAACGCTTATGGTATCTTTAAAATCATACAGTTCAATATAATTTGTGCAGCTTTACGCGTAAAGATCTCGACTCGAGGTGTCCGGTTGCAGCAGCGACTTGGCGAGCCTTTAGAATTTCGTGCTCGATTTGTGTGCTTCAAAACAGGAGGGGATGTCATTGTTATAAAACGAGAAGCAAATCCGACAACACCGACGCGCTGAAGCGACCATTAAACACGAACAGGACTATTAGTTAATTGCATTTGGAAATAAAACAGAACCGGAGCAGTCTGTGATGAACGCGCCCCTTTCGCTGCTGAACGCTTTGTTTAAAGGAGCTGTTTCAGACTGAAAATGAAATGCAAACGCTGCGTCTTAACTCGGTGCAGTGAGCTGCAATCCCCTACTGACTGCAATAGCAACATATTTTCATGCGGATTTTAATAAGCCTGTTCCACGACGCACGGCAATGCACGCTGAAGCATTGCAAAAACTAAAACAATCCGCGGCTCTACATCAAGACAAGCTTCCAGACTCCACAATGAGATGCACGAGTGTCTTGAGATTATTAATGATGAAGTGAACATTATTATTATTATTATTATTATTATTATTATTATTATTATTATTATTATTATTGTATTTGGTCTAAGGTGCTCTTTCCAAATGTGCGCGTAAAGTCGCTTTAGCGTTTCAGATATATTCGTTCTTTACTTTTCTGTTGTTTGACAGATATTTGTTTTATTATTTAAATTGCATTCTAATTGTATTATAAAGGCACCTGGTTCAGGACTCAGTGACATGAGCGATGTGGGGAGGGGAGGGGAGGGGGGTGTGTGTAACGGTATCGACGCGCACAATAGCCGTTAATTCTGGTTTCAGTGCTTCTGGTTTATTATTTTCCACTGAAGATCAGCACCAACGCGTGGTCGTTTCAGATGGACGAATCGATCAATAAGGTGCAAACACCACCCATGCAATTGTTTTTATTTTTTTGTTATATATAAATATATATAAGTATTGTTTTGAGTGTTTTGAGACAGGAAATAACAGACAGCCTCTCTACTCTTGCGCAGTAAGGTCCCCTTCCCCCTCAGAACCAGACTCGACAGCCACGCTTGTCTGATCCACACAGTACCGCGCTTCTTTCCGTGGTTGCAGAGCCCTGAGAGGCGGATTGCAAACGAGCGCCTTGTCTCAACGGAGCGCTTAGTGCGTAATAGAATGATCCGCATTCTAACTGTGGCAACATTCTATTCTGAAGGCAAGTCTTTATTTATTATTATTATTATTATTATTATTATTATTATTATTATTATTATTATTATTATTATTATTATTATTATTATCTCCACCGTTTGTTTTCACTGTCACTGAAAAATGTGACCATTAAAACATAATAATAATAATAATAATAATAATAATAATAATAATAATAATAATAATAATAATAATAATAATAATAATAATAATAATAGATTTTGATTAATTGCCAAACCCTTATTAAGAGGTATTTGTTCATTCTATAACGATGTGGTTCTAAATATTGTTTTTCGGTAACACGTTCCATGAAGTGTCTCTAATGACTGTATTTACAAACATGCGCGCTTACACATCATTACAATGGCGTTGTGCAGTTACCATGTACTTAATGTGGAAATCTGTGTGCTCGATATAACCCTATCCCTAACACTAACCCTATCCCTATCACTAACCCTATCCCTAACACTAACCCTATCACTAACCCTATCCCTAACACTAACCCTATCCCTAACACTAACCCTATCACTAACTCTATCCCTAACACTAACCCTATCCCTAACACTAACCCTAACGCTTTGCTGATACAATTGTGTGCTTGCGTATATTATGCAAAAAATCTACCACATGAAGGACATTGTAAGTGTGCATAATAACGCTGTAACTATGTGTAAGTAAGGCTACGCATGTAGCTGCTAAGTATATAAATACACAGCAATCAGAGACACTTCATGTAAAGTGAGTTATCTGTTTTTCAAAGTTAAAAACTTGCTCGTATAATCCTTCTTTAAATCGTATGGCGCAATCCACATTTTTAAACGAGATGCATCCTCAACATTAATCCTGTTTTATTATAAACTCATGCTATCTGTGTTTCTCTATTTATTATTATTATTATTATTATTATTATTATTATTATTATTATTATTATTATTATTATTATTATTATTATTATTATTATTATTGCAGTTTTTCTTTTTCTCAGTGCAAATCCAACTTATTATTTCGCTCGGGTCGGACAGCCCGTTACCGTCCTTTGTGTCTTTGACTCTACCTATCGGGTCCGCTGGTTCCGAGACAACGCGAGCGGGGGACTGAGCGAGCCGTTCCCTGGTGAATGCGGACATCCAGGCTCCCAATGCAGGATCACCAGCACCGTAGAGAGCAATAGAATCACGCTAACAATCCGGGACACGCAGAGAAACGACAGCGGGCGATATTACTGCGGTGAACAGAGTGGCAGCTCTCTGAGATTCTCAGACGCGTGCGTTGTGATCGTGTCTGGAGGTGAGTTTATACTGCAGTACTAACTTAATAATAATAATAATAATAATAATAATAATAATAATAATAATAATATTTAAATATGCACGATAATCAAGTAATGATTTTGGAAAAACGTTCGGTAACACTTTATATGAAGTGTCTCTGATTACTCTGTGTTTGCATGGCAGATACTTTGCAAATACACGCGCACTTACACATAATTGCAATGTTAATATGAATTAACAAGCAAAGCTTTTTACAAGCTACATGTATGTACACAATTGTATCAGAAAAGTGTTAAGGTTAGTGTTAGGGAAAGGGTTAGTGTTAGGGATAGGGTTAGTGTTAGGGATAGGGTTAGTGTTAGGGATAGGGCTAGTGTTAGGGATAGGGTTAGTGTTAGGGATATGGTTAGTGTTAGGTATAGGGTTAGTGTTAGGGATAGGGCTAGTGTTAGGGATAGGGTTAGTGTTAGGGATATGGTTAGTGTTAGGGTTAGGGTTAGGGTTAGTGTTAGGGATAGGGAAAGGGTTAGTGATAGGGATAGGGTTAGTGATAGGGTTAGTGTTAGGGATAGGGTTAGTGATAGGGATAGGGTTAGTGATAGGGTTAGTGTTAGGGATAGGGTTAGTGTTAGGGTTAGGGTTAGTGTTAGGGATAGGGTTAGTGATAGGGATAGGGTTAGTGTTAGGGATAGGGCTAGGGTTAGGGATAGGGCTAGTGTTAGGGATAGGGTTAGTGATAGGGATATGGTTAGTGTTAGGGTTAGGGTTAGTGTTAGGGATAGGGCTAGTGTTAGGGATTGGGTTAGTGATAGGGATATGGTTAGTGTTAGGGATAGGGTTGGTGTTAGGGATAGGGCTAGTGTTAGTGATAGGGTTAGTGTAAGAGGTATGGGGCTACTGTTAGGCATAGAGTTAGTGATAGGGATAGGGATAGGGACATGAGCGATGTGGGGGAGGGGGAGGGGAGGGAGGGAGGTGTGTGTAACGGTATCGACGCGCACAATAGCCGTTAATTCTGGTTTCAGTGCTTCTGGTTTATTATTTTCCACTGAAGATCAGCACCAACGCGTGGTCGTTTCAGATGGACGAATCGATCAATAAGGTGCAAAAACCACCCATGCATTTTTTTCTTTATCTTTTGTTATATATAAGTATTGTTCTGAGTGTTTTGAGACAGGAAATAACAGACAGCCTCTCTACTCTTGCGCAGTAAGGTCCCCTTCCCCTTCAGAACCAGACTCGACAGCCACGCTTGTCTGATCCACACAGTACCGCGCTTCTTTCAGTGTTTGCAGAGCCCTGTGAGGCGGATTGCAAACGAGCGCCTTCTCTCAATGGAGCGCTTAGTGCGTAATAGAATGATCCGCATTCTAACTGTGGCAACATTCTATTCTGAAGGCAAGTCGCTTTTCATTATTATTATTATTATTATTATTATTATTATTATTATTTAGACTGCAATTTACTGTTGCCAATGATAGTGTACTTTTGCTGTTAAATATTTTATGATATATTATTATTATTATTATTATTATTATTATTATTATTATTATTATTATTATTAGTAGTAGTAGTAGTATTAGTATTATTAGTATTATTAATATATATATATATATATATATATATATATATATATATATATATATATATATATATATATATATATATATATATATATATATAATATTGGGTGGCTGCATGGTGAGTCCGCAGTGTGAAAAAAAGCGGTCGGCTGATGGCACACGCTTCGGAGGACAGTGTGTGTTCGTCTTCGCCCTCCCGCAGGGGTGGTAGCGGTTAACTGAGCTTCAAATAATAATTGGCCATTCCAAAGAAAATATATATTAATAATAATAATAGATTTTGATTCATTGCCAAACCCTTATTAAAAGGTATATGTTCATTATATAACGATGTGGTTCTAAATATTGTTTTTCGGTAACACGTTCCATGAAGTGTCTCTATGACTGTATTCACAAACATGCTTACACATCATTACAATGGCGTTGTGCAGAGTTACCATGTACTTAATGTGGAAATCTGTGTGCTCGATATAACCCTATCCCTGACACTAACCCTATCCCTATCACTAACCCTATCACTAACCCTATCCCTAACAATAACCCTAACCCTATCCCTAACACTAACCCTATCCCTATCACTAACCCTATCACTAACCCTAACCCTATCCCTAACACTAACCCTATCCCTATCACAAACCCTATCCTAACACTAATCCTATCCTAACACTAACCCTATCCTAACACTAACCCTATCCTATCACTAACCCTATCACTAACCTAACCTATCCTAACACTAACCCTATCCCTATCACAAACCCTATCCTAACACTAACCCTATCCTAACACTAACCTATCCTAACCGTATCCCTAACACTAACCCTATCCCTATCACTAACCCTATCCCTAACACTAACCCTATCACCAACACTAACCCTATCCCTAACACTAACCCTATCACCAACACTAAACCTATCCCTAACACTAACCCTATCACCAACACTAAACCTATCCCAAACACTAACCCTAACGATTGTGTTCCTGCATATATCGTGCAAAAAGATTTACACACTAAGTACATTGTAAGTGTGCATAAAAACACTGTAACTCTGTGTAAGTAAGGCTAAGCATGTCTACAAATACACAGCAATCAGAGACACTTCATGTAAAGTGTTTGCAATTACTGGTAGAATTCTTTAAATCGCGTGGCGCAATACCTTTCTATAGGAGATGCATCCTCAACATTAGTCCTGTTTTATTATAATATCTCTGGGTCAATCGCAACAAATCAAAAGGTATAATTCTGTACAATATTTGCCCTAGGTAAGACTTCATGTTGTGATGTTTAAAACGACCGCGTAAAGGAATCTAGCTTTGTTTTTAAATGTATTTGTATCTACTGCAATCAGGCAGATGATCTCAACACTGAAATATGCAGTTAGCAAAATAATTCATCCATTACAGTGTTTAAAGTATTGTTTCTATTCTCCACGCAACGTTTGCAATAACATTCCTGGGTCAATCAGAACGAACCAAAAGGAGCGTCCTAACTGGGGATGATCGTGGGGTCCGTACGGAGGACGGGACTAAACCAGCACCGAAGTTAATACCAATTGTTATGAACTAAGACGCTCAAGATAGACCCCCAGCTGCGTATTAAAATGTGTCTCAATTGCAACGAACCCAAAGCAGCTGCTGTTACCCTCTAGAGCAGGGCTTCCCAAACCGGTCCTCGGGACCCCCTGCTGGGTTTCATTCCAAATGAGCTCTCGATTAATTAGACCTTTTGACTTGTTTTCATCTCTTAATCAGCTGCGTATTTCAAGTCAGCTGTAACATTTTATAAGCAACTCGAACTCGGCAACTGTTTAAGAGCTGAGAACAATAATAAAAAAAGGTCTAATTAAGCAAATGATCAGTTTAATGAAGGGTCTGGTTCAGTGATGGAGAGCTCGGTTCGGATGAAAACCAGCAGACACAGAGGGGTCCGCATGACCGGGGCTGGGAAACACTGCGCTAGAAAAATAACACTCTTAAAATAGAATTAGCTGGAACCAATCAGAGAGTCCACAACCTTGTTCCCCATCTGTTTTCGTTGCAATTGGTATAAGTTAGTACGCAGCTGGGGATGATCCCGAGATTGTACCGTATATTAGCCAGTCTGCAGCTTAGTGCACAGCTCCGTACTGAATCTACAAGTGCGTTGCAATTGACCCATGCTCTCTGTCTCTGTCTGTGTATTATTATTATTATTATTATTATTATTATTATTATTATTATTATTATTATTATTATTATTATTATTATTATGTATTTATTTATTTTTGTTGCAGTTT
>CM060280.1:3434060-3481560 GCA_030684275.1 Acipenser oxyrinchus oxyrinchus | reverse complement strand
TAAGTGACTCTGCACCTGATGCATAGTTCACACACCCGAGTCTCTGTAAGTCGCCTTGGATAAAGGCGTCTGCTAAATAAACAAATAATAATAATAATAATGCTGTGGTCTATTTCACTGCAAGGCACTGATAACATTGGAATCGCTCTACCACTTGTACTTTCAATACGCCACCACCAGAGGGTGCACCGGTACATTAAACATTTTTTCTTTTTAAAAAAACAGCTGTTGAACAGACCAGGCATAATTCACAGCGCAGCCGTCAGGAACAAAGTCTTTATTTTTCACACATCTTGACACATCGAAAAGCAAAAACTTTGAGGGGGAAACGATGCAGAATTTCAACAGGAAGTTTAAAGCACCTACAGCCAGGAGGTGCAGCACAGCAGCTGTGTGCTTTCAGTGTCCCCTTCGTATCTCACCCCTGCTGCGCTACACAGTCCTGCTTCATCTTTGCTGATGTGCTGGCAGATCACCAGGTGACTGTACTGGGTATTAGGATGCACCCCTCTTTCTCTATCCCACTGTGCCCCATCGCCATAACCCCCCGGTTTGCACCCCTCTTTCTGGGGGTCTCAGTGAGTGTGTGTGCGGGGCCCTTCCTCTTGCTGCTGTACCCCATCGCCATGATCCCGATCAAGCCCCCGAACTCCTTCAGGTCCACCTCCTCGTCCTGATTGGAGTCCAGCATGTGCAGGAGCTCGTCCACGAAACTGTCGCCCACGCCTTTCTGCTCCAGCAAAGAGAGGGGAGAGAGGGGTCAGAGGTGAAACACTGCACAGCACAGACTACCATTACCCCTGAGTGCAATACAGGACCACTGCATTGACATTGCAGTGCCACTGTCTGTCTGTCTGTCTGCATTGACATTGTAGTGCCACTGTCTGTCTGCATTGCCATTGCAGTGCCCCCGTCTGTCTGTCTGTCTGCATTGACATTGTAGTGCCACTGTCTGTCTATCTGTCTGTCTGCATTGACATTGCAGTGCCACTGTCTGTCTGTCTGTCTGCATTGACATTGTAGTGCCACTGTCTGTCTGTCTGTTTGTATTGACATTGCAGTGCCACTGTCTGTCTGTTTGCTTTGCTTTTGAAGAGAGGGTTCAGGGGTGAAATATTCTGCACAGCACAGACTACCATTACCCATTAGTGTAATGTATGACCACTGCATTATCACTGTAGAGCAACTGTCTGCCTGTCTGTCCGTCTATCTGTCTGCCTGCCTGCCTGCCTGTCTGTCTGTCTGTCTGTCTGCCTGTCTGTCTGCAATGCCATTGAAGATCATTTAGGAAGCCCCCAGCCAGGGTAAACTCTGGTAAATTCATAGTATAACCATGGAAACGCATGGAGGAAAACTGCAAAAATGCAGTCAGTGTGCTATCGTATCAGGGCCAGCATCTGCCTGTTTGTCTGTACTGTGCAATATATACTGTATATGTGTATTTAATATATATATGTAAGTATACCCATGGGGAAAGCGTTGGGGGGTTTATTGTGGTAAGATTTTCAATGCACAGAGTTTGAGCTGTGCTCCCTCCAGCAGTCCCTGTGTTTGATTCTCACATCTCACAACTGCTATTGTTGTGATGGGCTATTTTGATGCACAAAGTGTTACAAGCTTCAGTGCTACGTGTAAAGTAATGTGATATGACAGCGTTGATTTTCAGCAATTATCTCCTATAGTTACACACGAAGCAAAGCCGTTTGCACGCAGATATACAAATATCATGGATGAAGAGAATAATTCCCACACAATACAATGGTACCTGTATGAGCCGTTATTGTTAGCCTACAGTAGTGTAAGTTCTTCACGCAGCAAGCCGTCAGTTCGTTTCAGCAGCACTCAGTGGATAAACCCGCCCGCAATTCTCTGTGATTAGTTGACTGTTCAGTAATTTTCCAGATTTGCATGGCGCTGTACAGACGCTTTTTAATAGTACTGGTCGTTCAACCTTCTTTAGTCACATCAAATGTTGTACTTTAATAACTTAGATATGGTACTAGTAACACACTGCATGAAAATACAATATTTTGTTACCAGCGCGATGATGCTCTGGGGAAAAACGGGATGAAATGAGCGTCCCAAGAAAGGTTCTGGGGACACTGGGACCAGTGTCCCAAAAGTGGGACTGTCACCTTAGCTATACATTGCTTGAAGGATTGATCGCTTTACTGTGTAAAGGATGCAGTCACTACACTACACAGTTTGTTTCATAAAGATCTTTCGGGCCGGAGACGCGCCTCTTGTTAAATTTAGCAAATAAGGCAGAATTAACAAAGAAACAATTGGGAAGATTAATTATACTTTTACATTAAAAGGAGCGCTATTTAAAAATAACGATCGGGTGATACACAGTACTGAACCAGTCTAGACGAGTCAGTTAACAGTACGCCTTTCTTAAATCAGGGTTTCATATTTTATCCTGGTTATTGTAACGCCAGTAACACGCTAAACTTAATTTACATTGCTGGACTGTTACTAAACTGTTTCATGTTGTGTTATTGTTATTGTAATGCCAGCAATAAGATACACTTTTCAAAACACCTTGTAGATTTAACTGCATTGTTAGTGGAAGACTGTAAATATGATTCTCACTGCTGTGCTGGACATGTTGTAATACATTTCCAGCCCAGCTGTGAGAACTGTTGTAATATAATCTGAACTGTTGTAATATAATTATTAGGTTGTTCTGGTTATTTTAATGCAAGCAATGAGCCAAGTGATGTCTATAAACATTGTGACAGGTTTGAAGTGTCTTCAGGTGCGTTATTTCACCCGATACGCATGCCAGCGTCAGTGACACACTGTAGCTGGAGGTGAAAAGCGCTCAGTGCCTACTGGCGCTGGTGTATAACACCTGTAACATGTTAAACCAGCGCTCAGTGCTGCACCGCCGCGGACCAGCAGCCTACATAAAGTGTCACATGACAATTGTTCGTGTGGTGTTTTAGCTTGCTGAAATCATCCTCTTTAGAAACTTTATTTTTATTTTTGATGGCGCACATTGTAAGTGATATTCTGGAAGACGAGACTCCCTTTTCAAAGCGTGTTGAAACAAGCAATCAGCAGCGACAGTGCTTCCCGGCAGCTTTTGTCGAAATTCTCTTTTTATATTTATTTTCTGTTAACATTAGTTTATGGATAATCTTGTTTGCTTTTAAAACAATTCAATTGTTGCAAAAAAACAAACAAACTACAATTCTATAGTCCATTCGTTTTAATTCCGTACATGGTCTTGTTGTACTAGCGCTAAAATATACACTCTCTTTTTTCTTTATATATTTACGGGAAACCTCGCTTAATATAATTTTTGGAAATGACATGTCAGCACTGTACTTGCATCCAGAGCGCGTCTGTTGATGAAAATAAAAATACGACTAAAAACAAAACAGTATTCAGTTCAACAGAGACAGTCAGTAGCTTAAAAACAAACCAGCGAAATGCTCCGTGTCTGTCTGTGTAGTTTGAAATTTGAATGTGCCGCTCCAGCTTGTTCTGCGACGCTCAGCCAATAGGCAGGGACGGGACGTTAAAAAGAATTGTGGGAAATGTCTTTTTAAGACCTTGAAATATATCTTTGCTTCTATGCCTGATCCCACATATCCCACAATTATTTTCAAAATCATAGCCCGAGTCGCTACCAAGAATTGACCAGGAAAGAGCCAATCAGATTTCGCAGAGCTACCAAGAATGAAGTGACGGAATTATCCAATCAGATCTCGTGGAACTCTCAAGAATCCTGAGCGTTCTCATCGACGGGAGATGATTGGATCTTGAAGTCTTTTGGTTTATTTCGAAATACAATCATCTGAAGGGAAGAATTTTATTACAGTATTATTTTAATTGTCACTAGTACTGTACTTATAGTCACCAAAAATTAAAAAATGTCAATAATAATATATGTTCGTATTACAAATGTCAGCTGTAGAAATGCGCGGATAGTAAACTCTATGTTTTGTAATATTATCAATAAAAATACATGATTGACATTTTTACAATAGGTGTCAGTTCTGAGTGTTACAAAATGTAATATTTACGACAGCTAGAAACTTGTTTGAGGGACTGTTTTATCCAAAGCGCAATTATATTTAATATATTTGTCCGTTATAATGGTACTGTAATACTTGTATCCGGGACAACAGAAATCGTACCATGGTAAAATAAATAGTACCATATAGTAACGTGGAATAGTGTTGCATTATACTGTAGATACCATGATACTTCTTAGAAATAAAAAGTACATTCGTATTATCATGGTGGTTCTGCATTATAGTAACATAATAGTGCATTGTACATTGATAGTATAGGATACATTGTGTTTTTCTATCATTTACTTTTAATTATGTATCCATGAACGTTATATTACTGTATTTAACTTTATGTTTTTAAGTTTAATTTAGTTTTCATTGAAAAATGATCTTGTTTTGAAAGCAATACTTAAAAAATGTGAACATGGTTACTCCATGCTTTTTCTACAATAAGTCCCTTTTGCCATTGTATAGTATTGTTTATTTGTTTTCACCCTTTTTGATTTCTTGTTGTTTTGTGTAGAAACCTTTTATTTGGCCATTGTGACTATTTTGTGTTTAGGCTATTTGTTTAATTGAAGTCTTTTGTTTAACTGCAACCTTGCTATTCTGTCACAAATAGTCTTTCAAGTTCAGATGGAACCCTTGTTTAGATGAAAGGCTGATGGCAGGCTCAACCTGACTGATACTGGTTTCTTGTGGCTGCAATGGATAAGGACACAACCTCACGCTCAAGGGAGTCTAAGAACCACAGCGCTAACAAGCTGTCCTTCAAGGAGTACATTGAGCTTTTTTCCAGAGGGAAAAGAAGCTATCAAGCTGAAGAGTGTGAAGTATAAGACTCCCCAGCCATCGTCCAGTGAGCCGCAGCCGACAGCATCATCCCTTCCTTCACTGCTGGTTGGAAAGTTGCCTCCCCCTCAGGCCCTTGCCAAAGTAATCCATAAGCTGGTATCGCCCCAGAAGGTTCAACCACTGAAGTTCTAATTTGAATCAATGCTTATAAAAATAATGATCTTCACATTATAACTACTTTATAGGTCTCCCTTTCAGTGCTAATTTCATTATCTATTACAAAAAGCATTTTTATAACTTATTGTGTGATTTGAACTTGGGTGCTATATAATGAATGTTTTAGTATACGCATATCAAATACTGGCATTATTATATTTGGAGGAAAACAGTCAGTTGATATAAATGATATGTGGTCCAGTTACCATACCAGGTACCTATTGCTGCTGTTTTTCAGCTCTGATGACTGGTGCTGAACTGAGCGACCAAGAACTCCTGACTGAAGTTGAACAGATTATGTCTAAGTAAGTTTTTGTTTGGAAACAATAGAACATGCTTAATATTAATGGAGTAATGGCCAGTATATGTATAGAATTTCTCTTTAATTACACTCCTGAAATTTCCAAATGTTCAGGCATCACATTACATGTTACCATAGAATACATACATTACTGTACATGAACACCTGCTGGAGAATTGATACTGTGACATTTCCAATCAATACTTTGAATATTTTTTTTTTGCTAGTACAGTATTCAGTGTAAAATGGTAAGTTATTGTGGTAAGTAGTTTTACTCTGTACCTATGTGAGTGCAGAGTGGCATAACCCATAAAATCAGTCCTTCAATATTTATCAGCACAAACTGCATGTGACTGCACCACTGCACATTTATATCCTACTCCCCCATATAGTCTGACTGTGGTGATGTCCTGTCAGAGCTATCAATTATTATTATTATTATTATTATTATTAAGCCCTTGTAAAAGCAGAGGAGAAATTTTGAAAATATTTAAGCCTTTGCTCTTAGTTCAAACCATAGCACTTCTGTGGTGTAACCGGTGATCACATCGGCCCTTTGGGTGAAAGATCCAGGTTCAAGTCCTGGTGGAAATAAAAACTAGTTTGAAATAGAGATGGCTTTAAACACTTCTAAATTATGTACATATAAATAATTGATTTTTAAAATAGGGTATTAGCAAATAATGACTGGATTACAAGTAACAATGCTATTACACTTAGGAGTAGTGTGTTGTTTTTATCACATTACTGAGTTTGATAACGGTCAACACATTTTGTATTATTTCTCTGTGTTGGATAAAGCACTGTTCTGTATTTTCACCTAATATTTCAACACAGTGTGTTAGAATTAACACACAATATGTGTTGACCCTAATCACACTCAATAATGAACAGTATAAACTATCTATTACTGGAAGTAGCTCACATGAGAAATGCCCTCGTTTAACATGCTAGGATGATCGACTTCGGCATTCTCCAACTGCTGTTTACATTTTCTAACACGTTATGAGGACCAATACAAAGTTTGACACTTTCCTTGTAAGTGGGGGTAAGCACAAGTTATTTTCAAATATAATGTCTTTATTTCAGCTCATCTAGTCCTGCGTAGTGCAAATCACATTACTATATAGTTATATTAGTCAATGCCTATTTAAAGTGTTCTTAAATTGTTTTAACATTAGCATTGATCAATTTGAAATTTGCTTATTGATTTAAACAACTGAATAGTTGTAGGCTTGATGGTTTCATTTTTCATACATACATACAGTGTGACAATTCTTTGTAACAGAGACACCCGCCCTACATGTGTATTTTAAAGCACAGTCTGCTAATTTGTAATAATCCCCAGACTGAAAAACTGCAGTGCCCTCCATCGTATGTCTTCCGAGAAGCACAAAGGGAGATTTTTTATATTTTTTAGCAATTGAAGAGTTTGTGTTAATTGAGAATAAATATAAATGGCTTGATGTTTGCTTTCATTTGTAACGTGTTTGTAATGAAATATCAGTTTTTGTGGTTCACTTTTACCAATCATTGTACTGTATACTAGCTACTGCTGCATGTCCATGATTTTGCTAATCAGTTTCCCATATGGTCTAGCGGTTAAGATTCCTGGTTTTCAGCCAGGCGGCCCGGGTTCATTCTGATAACAAATCAGAGTGTTACATTGGGAAAGGGTCGTACCTGTCAGTAAGTTTTTTTTTTTTAAATTCATGTGGGAAGGTGAGCAGAACTCAGCCGAACCTGAGACCAAAACTAAGAAGAAAGCAACATGGGGCAGGAAAGTCTATGTAATCCATTATGGCAGCACAACATACGTCGTTTTGTTAGATAACACCCTGGGAGCCCAACAGAGCAGTGTGTGTAAATAGCTACAATGGAAACAAAATACTTACGATTCAAATGGGAATCTTCATCAGATTTTAAGAACACATTTGATATACTTTACACTGCAAAGGAGGAAGGCAGGCAATGCAAATGAGGCAACTGGCTCGTACTTTTAAATCACACGAGAAACTTGAACCCAATTAAGCTTTTAACCGTAAAGCAGTCTGGAATGAGTTTGTAAATTATTGTAACACCTCACTCGAGTACAGCAATTGCATTATATGAACGTGGGGGCAGCAGGGTAGAGTAGTGGTTAGGGCTCTGGACTCCTGGGTCATGGGTTCAATCCCTAGTGGGGGGACACTGCTGTTGTACCCTTGAGCAAGGTACTTTACCTAGATTGCTCCAGTAAAAACCCAACTGTATAAATGGGTAATTGTATGTAAAAAATAATGTGATATCTTGTAACAATTGTAACAATACAATAAGGGCGTCTGCTAATAAATAAATTAATAATAATGAAAGTGCTCCTGTTTATTTGTCTCCGGTACCGGTGCCACTCAGACGGTCGGCCACTTGCACGTAAAACAATACTTTCTGGATCATTTCAATAGTGATTTGCTAGCGAAATGCGTTTCTAAAGTGTTTGGACTCGTTATCCACGAGGAGGAGTGAGAGTGTTTGTTTTTGAGCGTGAAGCAGACAGCGAGTGTTGTTTTGACCAAATGCTCGCTGTTATTGATGACCGTTCCAGTGTTCCTTGGGGGGCTGGAGAAGACGGACACGTTCTGAGTGGATGTTTTATCAAGAGGTACAAAAGAAAAAATACGGTTGCAAAGCACTGCTGCTTTTTCGATGATCGATTAAAACTATCAAACTGACTGGAAACATGGAACACATTAATTGCGATCGATTCGAAACCAGTAGGATTACATAAGAGCTATTTTGTATAGACAATGTCATAAACGCCGAAATGAACACGGATGGTCTTTATTTATGGCTGACTCGTTTAGATGTTTGAGAGATCTAGGTGTACTGGACAAATCTACTGGATTTTTTCCAAGTCGTAATTGTGCCGCCTGTGATAATACATTTAAAACTAAGAAAATGCACAAGCCATACAATGAAAAAAGAGAGTACAGTATTTTACAAGTGATTGTGCTTCAATGCATGTCATTTATGTGATTTCTTGTCCTAGCCATTTGCACTATGATAGTGAAACTACTAGACAGTTACAATTGCGCATTAATGAGCGAACATAACAGTTCAATTAGGAGAAAATATATTCATCCACCACTCGCTAGACATTTTGTAGAAGCCAAACATTCCGTTTCAGATCTTAAATTCTGTGGCATACAAACATTTTCAAGATCGCAGTGGTGGTAAAGTCACGGGTGACGAATGTGTTGATTATTATTTTATTCAGTATTATCACTTATGATTTTTGAATTTTAATTGGATTGGTTTTCCTTTTTTTGCACAGTTTGTTTATTTGAATTATTGTTTTATTTTTGAGCATTAGATGTATTTTAATGTGTATTTGTTCACTTAACCATACGTCATCCACTCCCTGGTCCAGACCTCCTCTTAGGGCCCCTGTCCAGACGCCTGTTTGGGCAACCCTCCCCATAGGGTGCTGCGCTTCAGTTGAAGGCCTCAGGAGAGATCCCAGGGAAAGCCTGGGAGGGACAAACAAGAACAACCTTCAGGGAATGAACACAAAGTAAATCACCACTATATTTACTATGGTAGTCCAGCGCATGCTGGTTTACTTCCCTGCCGGCACTGACTTGACCCACGGCTCTCTCCTTATTCCGCCCCGAGCCCCGCAGTGATATGCTGCCATCTCACAGGTTGGAGTTCACTGCTCCCACGCGCTGTCCGTCCGGTCCCCGCTCTGCTGTGCAGACCCAGCGAGTATCCAGAATTCAGAGGAAGGTACACAGACAATAAAAACATTAAAACAGTTCCATACAACAAGGTCTCTAAAAATCTTTGTCTTCTAGTATACCGGATAAATGCACTTGTCCTGCAGGAAAGCCGACAGTATACAGAGTTCACAGCGAAGCTGCCCGATTTACACCAAACATAAACAACGAACGCAAAGGTTCTTGTCAGTACCTCTTTTCAAATGTCTTCACTCACCAAGTTCCGCAGTCCTCCCAGAGCGAGTCCACGAAAAAAAGGAACAAAACGAAACTGACACTGTCCGTGCACAAAAAAAACCCCAGCCGCTCGCTGTCTAATCCCGTCCTCTTTATTTTCGTTTACTTCCCTCGGCTTCTCTCTCTCTCTCTCAGTTCCAAGCTCCCCGTCTCTTAGTTCCTCACCCTTTTTATACCTCAAAGCCCTTCTAATGCCAGGTGTGTACAGGTACCTGCCAATTGTTTGGGACGGGACCTGAGGTCCGTGTGCACAGTGCTTGTGATAAACAAAACAAAAAAATACTTTAATTCTGAACTCCGTTTCACCCGTGCACCAAACAAAATAGACAAATAATAATCAACACAGCAAAAAACACGGTGCAAAGCAAACAGAAAACTATGAAAAGAAAAAAAAACGATCTAAATAAAATATTCACACAATACTAATTAATACGTGCAGAAAATAAATAAATAAATAAACACAGGCATATGGTCACTTGTGACAAATATATACACATGTATTTGTGTTTCTTTTGTTGGTAAATTAACCCAATACATTATTGCATTCTGCCACGTCATTAGATGAGCAAAGCCCCTTTGTGCCAGTGCGCATTCAGAGGAGACGCGCTGAGAGAATCCGTCTTCTGTGTCACTCAGTACTGCCAGCTTTCCCCCGTTGGTGATATATTGGTCAGCATAGCTTTTTTCCATGTAATTGACCCGAGACGATTCTCAGCCAGTACAAATGTGTTTATGCCCACGTTTCATATAACAACGTTTCATTGTTTCTATTCCACTCTATTTCATTTTTTAACGTGTTTGAATTTGAATGTTTCCGGACATTTATTTATACAATTTAGCCTACACAACATATTGATTGTATAGCGATCAAACAGATATTTATTGTATTGCGATTCATTTTTATGTTTCATTTGATACAGCACAATAAACTAAAGTGACTCCGAAATTACTGTTGACCAGTCTTCATTGACACAGTTGGGTAATAAAGTCATATTAACACTTCCTTACATGAGATACTGAAAATAGCTATAGAAATACTAGTTTTGAAGAAATTTAAAGTACAGCCAGTAATGATTGATACCTTTAAGCTTAACAGACCTTTAAGAATTAACAACGAAGACATAAAAATGGGGCACGTAGTCGACAGGATGTGAACATGCGCGGGGAAAACACCAACAGACTTCAAATTCATCACTTTAACCACTTGGCCACGACTACTTTTGGTAAAGTTCTAAGATCTACAAACATATCACAGACAAAGAACAAATACACAGTTCGTTTTTAATAAAAATGACGAAACCACATCCCTGGTTTAGGAGGCCAAGGGCTTTATCTTTTGGTCTTTCCTGGCACAATTTAAAAAAAAGAAAGCAATGTCATTTGTAAAGAAAATAATTTGATTAAAAACCTAACGTTTTAGATGTCAATTGTCGATTTGAATGTGTCCAGTAATGGGCAGATTTCCTTGATTGCGAAATTTAATATTAATTAATTGTCTTCAGTTAATATTTTAGAAAATCTACTTTGCTAACAGAAGAAAAACAAGCTAGCAGAGGATGGTTTCGATCCATTGACCTCTGGGTTATGGGCCCAGCACGCTTCCGCTGCGCCACTCTGCTACAGCTGCCGCATGATTGAATTACCAAACAACAGAAAAAAACTGAACTCATCGTTTTAACCAGTCACACGGCAGTGGCCGGGCCGAACCATGGAAACGTTTTCTTTTCTCCCAAATACATTATGCAAAGTATGCAACAATTCCAATATTCTGTCTCTCTAAAGCACCTTAAATCGTGGAAAGCACTCTTTGTTTAAAATTACACTGAAGACTTCTTTTGCTCGACCAGTCTTACAATTAGATATGTTCGTTTATAGCTATAATGATATTGAAATAAATAATCTTACTTTTGTGGGTTGGCTGAGCTTTTATAGCAAAGCTGCCGATAGGCCTCTGCGCGAGCTGCTACATAAGCCCGCAGTGCGCAGAGACTCTCTTCCTCTTTTGCCTTCAGCCTATGTAGGACATTGAGCTGGTAAGTTTTCTCTCTGAGAGATTTACATCACTGATTGTACTCGTCAGCCTTGAGCTTGAGAAGCTGGCTACCGCCCCTTCTCTGAGTTGATTTCAGTGTTCGCTCTACGGAGCATTATATATTTTTTCACTTTCACGCTTTGCTTCGGCATTGTGTTTCTCGCGTTCGCTCTCGCCGTCCGTCTTTCTTACATTTACATATAATTTTATATATTGTAAAATATTTGTTGTTGGGTTTTTTGTATTTTTTTTTGTATTCTCTCTGTAATATAGAATAGAGTTTAGAGGACACGTTGCGCGCCTGGCTAGGCCACGCAATTTTTTGCAGCCTCGGTCTTGCCTCGGCTAGACCCGGAGTGCAGCCTGCTGCTAGCAGCCACTCCTATAATACCACCCGCGGATTGTAACATCACCGCGTGGTTGCTGCACGACTGTAGCTATGCTACAAAAATATCGTTTGTGCGGCTGCAGTTCCTCTAAACTGATATATACAGTACTGTGCAAAAGTTTTAGGCAGGTGTGAAAAAATGCTGTAAAGTAAGACTGCTTTCAAAAATAGACATGTTAATAGATTATATTTATCAATTAACTAAATGCAAAGTGAGTGAACAGAAGAAAAATCTAAATCAAATCCATATTTGGTGTGACCACCCTTTGCCTTCAAAACAGCATCAAGCATCAATTCTTCTAGGTACACTTGCACACAGTTTTTGAAGGAACTCGGCAGGTAGGTTGGCCCAAACATCTTGGAGAACTAACCATGGTTCTTCTGTGGATTTAGGCAGCCTCAGTTGCTTCTCTCTCTTCATGTAATCCCAGACAGACTCGATGATGATGAGATCAGGGCTCTGTGGGGGCCATACCATCACTTCCAGGACTCCTTGTTCTTCTTTATGCTGAAGATAGTTCTTAATGACTTTCGCTGTATGTTTGGGGTCGTTGTCATGCTGCAGAATAAATTTGGGGCCAATCAGATGCCTCCCTGATGGTATTGCATGATGGATAAGTATCTGCTTGTACTTCTCAGCATTGAGGAGACCATTAATTCTGACCAAATCCCCAACTCCATTTACAGAAATGCAGCCCCAAACTTGCAAGGAACCTCCACCATGCTTCACTGTTGCCTGCAGACACTCATTCGTGTACGCTTTCCAGCCCTTCGGCGAACAAACTGCCTTCTGCTACAGCCAAATATTTCAAATTTTGACTCATCAGTCCAGAGCACCTGCTGCCATTTTTCTGCACCCCTGTTCCTGTGTTTTCGTGCAGAGTTGAGTCACTTGGCCTTGTTTCCACGTCGGAGGTATGGCTTTTTGGCCGCAAGTCTTCCATGAAGGCCACTTCTGACCAGACTTCTCCGGACAGTAGATGGGTGTACCAGGGTCCCACTGTTTTCTGCCAGTTCTGAGCTGATGGCACTGCTGGACATCTTCCGATTGCGAAGGGAAGTAAGCATGATGTGTCTGTCATCTGCTGCAGTAAGTTTCCTTGGCCGACCACTGCATCTACGGTCCTCAACGTTGCCCGTATCTTTGTGCTTCTTCAAAAGAGCTTGGACAGCACATCTGGAAACCCCTGTCTGCCTTGAAATTTCTGCCTGGGAGAGACCTTGCTGATGCAGTATAACTACCTTGTGTCTTGTTGCTGTGCTCAGTCTTGCCATGGTGTATGACTTTTGACAGTAAACTGTCTTCAGCAACCTCACCTTGTTAGCTGAGTTTGGCTGTTCCTCACCCAGTTTTATTCCTCCTACACAGCTGTTTCTGTTTCAGTTAATGATTGTGTTTCAACCTACATATTGAATTGATGATCATTAGCACCTGTTTGGTATAATTGTTTAACCATACACCTGACTATATGCCTACAAAATCCCTGACTTTGTGCAAGTGTACCTATAAGAATTGATGCTGTTTTGAAGGCAAAGGGTGGTCACACCAAATATGGATTTGATTTAGATTTTTCTTCTGTTCACTCACTTTGCATTTAGTTAATTGATAAATATAATCTATTAACATGTCTATTTTGAAAGCATTCTTACTTTACAGCATTTTTCACATCTGCCTAAAACTTTTGCACAGTACTGTATATATATATATATATATATATATATATATATATATATATATATATATATATATATATATATATATAAATAAAAAAAAAAAATTCCCCATACAATACACAAGGAAGACTACCGCCAACTGCACTTTTTAGTTGCCCCTTGTAAACAGGTAAGAATAGCACAACACCTTTGTCTTTTAAGACTGTGACAGTGTACTAGCACTTAGCGTCTCCGCTCTGCGGGTCAGCTGACGTTTCGGCGTCTAGTGCATAGCGTCTTCATGCTCAGTACACGCGCTTCGGCGCATAGCGCTTCGGCGTTTTCGGCGTCAGCGCTTTGGCGCTTTGGTGTAGCGCTTAGGCACTTTGTGCTTAGTGCCTCGGCACTTGGGGCTTGGTGCACGCACCTCGACGCTCTGTGCTTGGTGCACGCACCTCGACGCTCGACGCTTCGGCGCGGCGATCGACTCTCGACGCTTCGGCGCTCGGCGCCGGTGCTTCGACGCTAGGTGCTCAGTGCCTCGTCGCCGGTGCATGCACCTCAACGCTCGTCGCGATCGACACTTGGCGATCGACGCCGACGCTTCGGTGCATGGACCTCGACTCTTTGGTGCGTCAACGCCTCTACGCCGGCGCTTCGCCGACGCTCAGTGCTCGGTGCCTCGACGCTTGGTGCACGCACTCGACGCTCGACGCTCGGCGATCGACGCTCGATGCTCGGCGCGACGCGACTCGACGCGCAACGCTTCACCATTCGGTGTTCGGCACCGCGGTGTTTCGTGCATGCACCTGATGCTCGTAGCTTAGACGCTTCGGCGCTCAACGCAACGCATCGACACGCAAATGCGTCGGCAATCGAGTGGTAATGATGTCTGGGTTCCACCGTTGCGTCACCTGCGAGGCAAAATTGCCGGCAAACGATCCTCATGAGGACTGTGTGGCATGCCTGGGACCAGAGCACGCCACGTCTGCCTTGGCAGACAGATCGTTTTGCGCATTGTGCGCTAATTTTCAGTCGCGCACTCTTTGCCAGAGGGCGAGGAAAGCGGTTGGTAGCCACTCTCCTTCCTCAGGGTCGTCGTACACCCTGTCAGTCCCTCCGTCGTCCACAGCGACTCCGCCCGTCACACTGCGGATATCTAGGAGCCCCTCCCAGCTTACAGCTGGCCAGAGATCCCCAGACCATAGACGTCCCCAGGAGAGCTCTCGTAGCCCGTCTATTCGACCCCGAGGCCCCTCCCCTCGCAGGGAACGCCCTCGCCGGTCACGGTCTCGCTCCGTGTCACCCCGCCGTAGGGGACGCTCCCGTTCTCCTCGTCGGGACAGGCGTTATAGGGACAAGTCAGGTGTGGCAGAGCTCACATCCAAGATGTCCCAGTTTATGGAAGTCAGCCGGCATTTCCGCCACAGCCTCTGGCCGTCCCTGTTGTCCAACAACCCCAAGTGGTATGGGACGTAGATGCCATCTCCAGGGATGCTTCGGAAGGGGAGCCTCTCCTTGAGGAGGACAGTGTGGAAGCTGAACTGACATCCCAGCAAGACACTGAGTCGGAGGTGCTGGACACCAGTGATCCCTTGTGGTCACTGGTGGAGCGAGCAACTCGCCACCTGGGGATTGAGTGGCCAGCCGTGGAATTACCCTGGCGGTCACTGTTTGAGTCGCCGTCTGTACGGTCTCCACAGCCCAGGACGCTCCCAGCTGTCCCTGATTTTATTAAGGAGGTACACTCCACCTGGGGGGGCCAGGCTTCTTCGCTGGCAACTTCGCGGAAGGCCTCCGCGTTTGCCATACAGGGAGCGAGTGAGGCTGGTCTGGCGTCATTCCCACCAGTTGATGCTGCCTTTGCAGCCCTGGTTAGAACCCCCACGCTCTCGGGTCTAGCTAAAGACCCTGCATGTCCTAACAGACAGTGCAAGACCACGGAGGTTCATTTGAAGAAGGGCTACTTAGCGGCTACAGAGGCAGTTAGGTTGTCCAACTTGGCCAGCCTCCTTTCAGTTTACCAGGCGTTGCTGGTGAAGGACCTCCCAGAGCACCCATCGGCGTCTCTGAGTGCGGAATTGGCATTGGTCGCTCAACTCTTGGTTAAAATAGCCCAGCTAAATGCACGGGCTCAAGGCAGGAGTATTGCATCCCTGGTAGTCGCCAGAAGGCAGCTCTGGCTCTTGCAGGCGAGAGATCAAGAGCCTGACAAAGCCCCATTATTGGATGCGCCTATTACACCGGGGCACACGTTTGGCCCAGTGGTTGAGGAGATGCTACAACGCTCTACTAAAGCCCGGGAGGCATCTCAGCAGATGGCGAAGATGTGGCCGCAAAAGCCCGTCCAGCCTAAACGCCAACAAGAGCACCAGTGGCGAGAACACCACCGCAGCACCAGCCATGGCCAGGGGTACTAAGATCTCTCCTCAAGCACAGCAGCGCGCGGTCAACCTCCATTTCCAAGACCGCAGCGCGGAGGGTGTCGCCCTAGAGGAGGTGGCAGGCCACGCCCTCGGGGCTCTGGCCAGGCCCCTCGCGAACGAGCGCAGCCGAAACAGCCCTGAGAACTCCAGCAGCTATTAACCCGCCCCTACACTGTCTCACAGCTCCAGTTCTGGCAACAATGCACCAACGACAATCGGGTGCACAAGGCTATATCCACCGGGTACACCCTTCAGATCCTGTTAAAACCTCCCCCCTTCCGGGGAGTGGTGGTAACTGCAGTGAAGGACTCGGTTCAGTCCTCAGCTCTCAATGTGGAAATACAGGCATTGCTCAGGAAGTGTGCCATTCAACAAGTAGACCCTGCTCTGATCGACCAGGGGTTCTATTCCAAATACTTCCTGGTGCCCAAGGCATTGAACCAGGTAAGCCCAAAGGAAGGGCTTGCGAGGAAGATCTGCGAGTACTGAACAAATACCTGCGGGTGTTATCGTTCAGGGTGCTTACGCACAGGCACATCATCCAGTCAGTCCGACACGGCGAATGGTTCACCACCGGTGACCTGACTTTCACGTTCCCATCTGCCCGGGTCACAGGAAGTATCTGCGTTTCGCATTTCAGAGCAGGGTATACGAGTTTTGTGTCCTTCCATTCGGCCTGTCACTAGCTCCTCGAACCTTTTCGAAATGTATGGATGCCATTCTAGCTCCCTTGCGGGCTCAAGGTGTCCGACTGCTGAATTATCTGGACGACTGGCTCGTCTGCGCGCAGTCGAAGGAGCAGGCGGCACAGCACACAGTGATGGTTACAGACCATCTTCAGCGGCTAGGTCTGAAGATCAATTCAGGAAAGAGCCGCCTCGTGCCGAGCCAACAGACTGAATTCTTGGGTCTGCATCTGGACTCAGTGTCCATGGAAGCGACCCTGTCGACACAAAAAGTTGCCTCAATGGAGCGGTGTCTCTCCCTATTCAGGTTGAGAGAAACAGTCAGCATGGAGCTGTGTCAGCGCATGCTTGGGTTGATGGCTGCCGCCTCGCAAGCCCTTCCTTTGGGCTTACTACACCAGAGACCTCTGCAGGCCTGGTTCAATGCCTTCGCGTTGCATCCGCGGAGAGACAAACACCGCAGGCTAAGGGTATCCCGAGCCTGCTGGGAAGCGCTACGCTGGTGGAAAGTTCCTTCGAACATCCGCCAGGGCGTACGCTTGGGTCCCATTTTCAGAAGGGAGATCATCACGACCGATGCTTCCAACCAAGGCTGGGGAGCAGTCTGGAACGGGACAGGGACCCGTGGAGTGTGGTCAGGACCCTGGAGGTCAGCCCACATCAATGCTCTGAAACTCAGAGCGGTGGACCTCGCCCTCCGGCACTTCTTGCCAGTGCTTCTAGGCAAGCATGTGTTAGTGCGGTCAGACAACACCACAGTTGTGGCGTATATCAACCGCCAGGGCAGCTTGCGGTCCCCCGGTCTTCACCGGATGGTAACACGGATGTTGCTATGGGCACAACTGCATTTAACCTCTCTGCATGCGGTTCACCTACCGGGCAGAGTCAATTACGCAGCAGACCTCCTATCCAGAGGAGGCCCTCTTGCCGGCGAATGGCGTCTCCACCCTCAGGTGGTAGAGCGCATCTGGGAATGCTTCGGCACAGCGCAGGTAGATCTCTTCGCCGCGAAGAGACCACGCACTGCCCCTATGGTTCTCGGTGAAGGACCTCGACAGCCCCTAGGAGTCAATGCACTGGGTCACGAATGGCCACCAGGGCTCCTATATGCATTTCCACCGATTCGATGCTCCCCGCCTTCTTAGAGAAGGTCAGGGTAGAGCAAGCGACAGTGATTCTGATCGCTCCTCTGTGGCCTCGGAGAATATGGTTCCCGAGTCTGGTGCAGTTGTTGCACGGTTGCCCGAGGAGCTCCTCTGTGAGCGGACCTGTTGTCCCAAGCCCAAGGAGAGCTATGGCACCCAACCCCAAGCTCATGCAGCTA
Source organism: Acipenser oxyrinchus oxyrinchus (assembly GCA_030684275.1). NCBI lineage: Eukaryota > Metazoa > Chordata > Actinopteri > Acipenseriformes > Acipenseridae > Acipenser > Acipenser oxyrinchus. The sequence continues at coordinate 3,463,719 of CM060280.1, read as the reverse complement.
TGGGCTTGGCCCCTGAACGGGAGCGCCTGTCAGCCTTAGGGCTCTCGACGGCGGTGATTTCGACCATTCAGAGTGCTAGAGCTAGGTCGCAGTATACGTACAAGTGGCAGTTGTTTCAAGAGTGGTGTCTGGCGGAGGGCCATGACCCGATAGCCTGCCCTATGGCAGTGATATTACAGTTTCTGCAAAAACTGTTAGATAAGGTGTATTTAGCCGCCATATCAGCTTGCCATGTACGCATTGACGGGTTATCACCAGGTTGCCATTTTCTGGCATCTCAGTTCCATGCGTCCAAATCCGGCCTTTTTACCCAAGGTCATATCCCCGTTTCATATAAACCAACAAGTCAAGTTGACGGCGTTCCATCCTCCTCCTTTTTCTTCCCCAGAGGAAGAACGGTTACACATGCTCTGCCCCGTGCGGGCATTGAGATGTTATATTGCCTGTACAACGACTGTGAGACAAACAGAACAGTTGTTCATATGCCATGGTTCTAGGACTTTGGGTCAGCCATTGTCTAAACAATGTAGTTTATGAGAATCACTGGCAGAATTCAAGGGGAATTAGCTCAAATGGTAGAGCGCTCGCTTAGCATGCGAGAAATAACGGGATCAATGTCCGCATTCTCCAAATAGTTTTAATGTATCTGCGTGTTTACTCCCAACGCATTATGGAGATAAATACAAAGTGTGACAATTCTTTGTAACAGAGACACCCATCCTACATGGTATTTTAAAGCACAGTCTGCAAATTTGTAATATTCCCCAGACTGAAAAACTGCAGTGCGCCCTCCATCGTATGTCTTCCGAGAAGCACAAAGGGAGATTTTTTTTATAGTTTTTTTTAGCAATTGAAGAGTTTGTGTTAATTGAGAATAAATATAAATGGCTTGATGTTTGCTTTCATTTGTAACGTGTTTGTAATGAAATATCAGTTTTTGTGGGTTTTTGTTTTACCAATCATTGTATTGTATACTAGCTACTGTTGCATGTCCATGAGTTTACTGATCAGTTTCACATATGGTCTAGCGGTTAGGATTCCTGGTTTTCACCCAGGCGGCCTGGGTTCATTCTGATAACAAAGCAGAATGTTACATTAGGAAAGGGTCGTACCTGTCAGTAAGTTTTTTTTTAATTCATGTGGGAAGGTTTAAGATTGTGAAGAAGTTTAAATATGCTGCGTATTTGCGCATTGGGAACCTTGCATAATGACGTTTTTATTAATGCCACTTTCTTACGGACAGAAGTCAGGGTGATGATACAAGACCAGAGCCAATAAACCTGTTATTTGCTTGTCCTTTCACTACCATATTCTATTGTGCTTTTTCAGAATACGCGTGAATCCAGAAAACATCTTGTTAATATTTAAACAAAGCCAACAGTCACTATTGATCACCCTTTGGATTAACCGCTATTTGAATACAGATGATTGTGTTAAAGATGTTAATAGACTTTCAATGTACACGTTTTAGAGCTAAGCGTTTGTTGAGGCAGTTCAAGCGCTGCACTTTCAGGCAGCCAGGTCCAGTGTTTGCCTTTTGGACTTACTCTGGAAGGAATACAAAAAAAAAATCATTTGTTGAGAACCGCATTTGGGAGAAAACGTAACAGTTTCAAAACACATTTGTAAAGATATCGGATTCTATTATGGTGTTTCCGAGCTGTTGAACGTTTCTCATAATACACAGGTTTACTGGAGTGACAAAAAACATTAGCCTTGTCAAGCCGAAATAGCTCAGTTGGGAGAGCGTTAGACTGAAGATCTAAAGGTCCCTGGTTTTGTTTTGTATTATTTTGAACTAAAAAACAGAGCACATTTTTTCTTCAGTGTAATTGGAAGAAATAACAACGTATCAGAGTGCCATTTTCTAATGTGATTAAGAAATGCAAAAAGCATCGTCCGTGGGTGGGCTTGAACCATCAATCTTTTGGTTAACAACCGAACGCACTAACTGATTGCACCACAGAGACCAAACTGTTAGACTGCCAAAGCATACAGGAGTGATTAGCAAGGCGAGATGCTGCAGAACGTGATCGAGGGAGCAGAACTCAGCCGAACCTGAGACCACATCTAAGAAGAAAGCAACATGGGGCAGGAAAGTCTATGTAATCCATTATGGCAGCACAACATACGTCGTTTTGTTAGATAACACCCTGGGAGCCCAACAGAGCAGTGTGTGTAAATAGCTACAATGGAAACAAAATACTTACGATTCAAATGGGAATCTTCATCAGATTTTAAGAACATATTTGATATACTTTACACTGCAAAGGAGGAAGGCAGGCAATGCAAATGAGGCAACTGGCTTGTACTTTTAAATCATACGAGAAACTTGAACCCAATTAATCTTTTAACGGTAAAGCAGTCTGGAATGAGTTTGTAATTTATTGTAACACCTCACTCGAGTACAGCAATTGCATTATATGAAAGTGCTCCTGTTTATTTGTCACCGGCACCGCTGGAGGGAGACGGTCGGCCAATTGCACATAAAACAATACTTTCAGGGATCATTTCTATAGTGGTTCTTGAAGTGTGTGTGCGAGGGAAAACATTCGGCTTCTGAGTGGGTTTTGGAGAGACTAACATCGGGAGCTGGAAGGGTGGCGGCGCTGGAAGGATGGCGGCGACAGCAGGTGTGCGCAGATTTAACATGCTTTGTTTCAACTGGAGCGACAAGAAAGAAGTGTCTTTGTCAAGATTGGATTTCAGTAGACAGATCCTGCAGCGGCTGTTGGAAGTGAAACTGGAGAATTTGAACTGTCTGATCAAGCGTCCAGGAATTGCTGTGAGCTTCGACGTAAACTTTGTGAGTAATGGAGCAATGGAAAAATGTTTGGAAGTGTATAATAAGTAGAAAAAAGACGCACCACTAAGTCAGTTTTTAGTTGAACCTTTGTCGGACAGAGAAATAAAAGTCGTTGCAATTCAGTTTTATAGTGAGGGTGTAAACGACTATGATATTGAAACCTGGCTACATAGACATTGTAAAGTTAAGTCTGGTAGCAGAAAAGTAAAGGACGCTGACGGTGTGTGGAACGGAGCGAGACAGTGGCTCATCCAACTCCACGAAGACCCGAATGGGATCAATGGTGTGAGACATTTGCCAAGTAACTTTTCTCTGGGGACTACTCGGGGTTTTGTTATGTACTATGGAATGCCGCAACTGTGGGGGGTGGGGACACTTAGCAGTTGCGTGCAAGGTTGTGAAATGCAAGAACTGCGGTGGGGCTCATATCAGCTCTTTGTGCACTGAAGAAAAGAAATGCAACTTGTGCGGCAAAGAAGGTCATGTTTTTAAAATGTGCCCAGACTTGTTCACTAATGTTGTGAAAATGCAGCGAGTGCCAAGGCCAACGGTGGCGGAGGAGGAGGCAGGAGCAGAGGGTCAGCAAGTGGCGGGACTTGCGGTGGTGGAGAAAGAGGCAGAAGCGGAGAGCCAGGGAAACAAAGAGGCGCAGTTTGGTAACGAAGAGGAGAGCTTGGAGGAAGGTTCTTCGTCGTCGAGCTCTAGTGAGTTTGAGTTTGAGGAGGAGGGGGTTGCAGATCAAAGGAAGCGACCTGTGAAACGCAAGCCTGAAGAAGAGGAGGGGTTTGATATAAAAAAGAAAGTCGGGGGGGTATCTGCTTCTCAGACAGCAGAATTAAGCTCAGGCGGTACACCTTAGTCAGAGACAATGGAGGAGAGTGGAGATTACGTTGACAGCCCTGCTTCTTCCAGTAGGGGGCAGGACGTAGTCAGACATGACTTCGAAGGGGTAGCCTTTTTGCAGGAAAATGACGTTGCATCTTTTGTTGCTGTTTCGGCTGTTCTAATGCCGGCAGAGGACAAAACACCGGCAGAAGAGGAGCAACAATCAGATGACGGAAACACTGGGGAGAGCATTGTTGGTGTGGACACTGATAAGGTGGAGGGAGAGGGTGTCCCAGAAGGTAAATGGGAGGAGGGGAGGCGAAAGAAAAAAGGACATAGAAAGAAGGATAAGTCTGATGTATAAAAATGAGGTCATGTTGCTCAATATTGTTTCTGTAAATGTTACAGGGTTTCAGGGTGCGAACAAACGCAAAAGTGTATTTGGTTGTTTAAAATCAATTGAGACAGATATTTTTTGTTTACAGGAGTGTGGGATCCCGTACTCTGATTATTATTATAAGCTTAAACAAGAATGGAACGTGGGAGAATCTGTGTGGTCTGGGTCAAATACAGAGAGAGCTGCAGGGCTTGGATTTTTATTTAAAAACCCAAATATTATGGTAGTGGAAATACATGAAGTATTCCCGGGACGTTTATTAGTTGTAGATATTAAATATAGAGACACAGAATTGCGGGTGGTAAATGTATATGGGTCTCAGTCGAAGGTTGAGAGAGTTAAATTGTTTGAACAGTTAAGGGTATTTTTAGTTACTAATAAAATATTGCTTCTAGCGGGGGATTTTAATTGCGGCCTATTAATTGAGGACCAGAAAAAAGAAAAAATAGATGTATCTGGTAATCTTTTGAAAATTCTGATAAATGATGCGGGTTTAATAGATGTTGCAAAAAGTTTTTGTCCCTCTGACCCAGGGTACACGTGGTCTAATAGTTCCACTAGTTCAAGGATAGATTTTTGTTTTGTTCCAAGCTCTGTAAATATTAAGAATTTTAGTTTAGAATCGTTTTTTTTCTCAGACCAGAGAATGTTAAAGATTTCATTAGAATTAACGGGGGGAACTGAGTATGGAAGAGGGGTGTGGAAGTTAAACTGTAATTTATTAAATGATGAAAAATTGATTAAATCGTATAAGAAAAGGTATTTGGAATGGAGAGAGTTGAAGGTTTGTTTTGATTCTATAAGTGAATGGTGGGAGATGGTAAAGTCTCGTACTAAGGGTTATTTTGTAACATTGGGGAGGAAACAAGCACAAAGGAATAAAAATAGATTTGAAACTTCAAAAAAGAGTGCAAAATCTAATAAAATTACAAGGGGAAGACTTTGATTTTGGCGACGAAATTAAAGAAATTAATCACAAACTCTGATTTATTTAGAGAGATGGAAAAGAAAGTGCGCTTTAGAGCTAGGGTGAATCATTTAGAGAAGGATGAGACGAGTAGACGTTTCTTCTTTCGTGAATTAGGGAAGAAAAAAGTTTTGTGCAAAGTTTAAGAGATGGGGAGGGGGAAGTGGTAACAGAGATGAATGACATCTTAAATGTTACAAAAAAGTTTTATGAAGATCTGTATAGAAAGAGGGAAACAGAAAGTGATGTGCAAGATTTGTTTTTGAGAGAGCTGGAGTGTCAAATTAGCAAAGAAGATAATATTAATCTAATTCATAAATTAAGGATGGAAGACGTGAAACAGGTGGTTTTTTCATTTGGAAAGGGGAAGACTCCAGGTCTAGATGGTCTTCCCATTGAATTTTATCAGGTTTTCTGGGAAGAGATTAAATATGATTTAATGGAAATGCTTAAAGAATGCTTTGAGGGGGAAAGTTTAGGCAAGTCTATGAGAGAAGGTGTAATAACAATTTTATTTAAAAACAAAGGGGATAGGGATGACTTGAAAAATTGGAGGCCAATTACGCTGTTAAATTGCGATTATAAAATTCTATCCAAGACTATAATGGGCAGATTACAAAAAGTAACAGATAAATTAATTAATCCGACCAGGTGTGTGGTGTCCCGGAAGAATGATAGGGGATAATCTGAATTTAATAAGAGATGCATGTTTATTTGCAAAGGAGAGGGACTCCCTTTATGCCTTATTAATATAGATCAGGAGAAAGCATTTGACAGGGTGGACCAAGAATATCTGTTTAAAGTCTTTGAATATATGGGATTTAATTCAGTATTTATTAAATGGATTAAAATGCTTTTCCAAGAGGTCAGGGGTAGGGTGGTGGTCAATGGGTTATTGTCACCGACATTTCAAGTAAATTCTGGAGTAAGACAGGGGTGCCCTTTGTCTCCGCTGTTGTACATATTTGCATTAGAACCGTTATTATCAAAAATAGGGAAATCAAAACAGATAACAGGGGTGATAATTCCGGGTTCAGGAAAACAAGATGTGAAATTAGTAGCCTACATGGATGTTGTAACTCTGATGTGCAGAGATAACTATTCTGTTCACAAAGCTTTAGATATTATGAGGCTATTTGGGAGAGCTTCGGGTTCTAAAATGAATCTAGAGAAGAGCCATGCCATGTGTGTGGGGGAGTGGGAAGAAAAAGAGAAAATTGAGAGGGTGTTAATAGTGGAGGAGGAGGGGGAAAAGATTTTAGGGGTGGTGTTTGATAGAGAAATTAACGGTATAAAGAATTGGGTGGAAGTTTTAAGAAAACTAAAAATAAAAACTGAATATTGGAAATTGAGAAAATTGACACTAGAAGGGAAACTATTGATTGTTAAAATGATATTGATGCCAATTTTATTATATGTGGCAAGGGTGTTCCCACCCAACTTGGTGACGAGTAGAACAATAATTAGGCACTTGTTCCAATTTTTCTGGGGAGGGGGATTTGAAAAAGTAAAAAGGGAAACTGTAATGGTGCAGAGAAACCAGGGTGGAAAAGGTTTTCCAAATGTTATTTATGTTTTATGGGTGCATTTTGTATGTTACACAATTAATGCAGCATTTGAAATGAATAAAAAATACAGCTTCTTTGCTAGGTTTTATTTTGGTCAGTCTTTGAGGAAAATGGGTTTAATGAAACTGACATACAGGGCCTTATAGTGATGAAATGCCTTTTTTATACAGGAAAACAATGAGCTTTATAGTGCAACATAACCTGTGTGAGAAGATGCAAGGGAATTGGTCAGCAAAAGATTTAATAAAAAAGAAAGAGATAAGTGGAAAACTGTGCAGAGTAGGGCTCTTGAATGACAGTGCCTCGGAAACCATATGGAAAAATGTAAATTATTCAAGGCTAAATAATAGACAAAAAGATTTGGCATGGTTCTCAGCGCATGGGAGGTTGCCATGTAAGGAACATTTGTATAAAAAGCATATGGTAAAGTCAGACAAATGTGTAAAAAATGTGTGTACAGCTGCAGAAACAATCCAACATGTGTTTTTTGAATGTGTGTATGCAAAAGAATGCTGGAAAAGAGTGACGAGATTGTCAAAGAAATTTATTAGAGATCAAGATATGTGTGTGAACTTGATACTGTATGGGCCAAAGAAGGGAATTAAAACAAATGCCAGTGAAAAAGGGTGGATTATTATTAACTGTGTAAAACAGGCATTGTGGATAGTGAGAAATCGGAATGTGTGTAACTTAAAAATTGAGACTACTGTTAATGATTTTTGTAAAATTGTAATTGTAAAAATAAGAGATTATGTATGGCTAGACATGGTGGCTTTGGGTAAAGCTGTGGCTTTAAAAAAATGGAAAATTAATTCACTTGGTGATTTGTTTTTCTAAACTGATTTAGAATGTCAGTATTTGTTTTGTAACCAAGCCTGTAAAGGATTATGACTTGTATTTAGTTTCTTTTTGTTTTGTGATTGATTATAATGTGTTTTGAATTTTTTAATAAACTTTATATAATGCTAGTGAAATGCGTTTCTAAAGTGTTTGGACTCGTTATCCACGAGGAGGAGTGAGAGTGTTCGTTTTTGAGCGTGAAGCAGACAGCGAGTGTTGTTTTTGACCAAATGCTCGCTGTTATTGATGACCGTTCCAGTGTTCCTTGGGGGGCTGGAGGAGACGGACACGTTCTGAGTGGGTGTTTTATCAAGAGGTACAAAAGAAAAAATATGGTTGCAAAGCACTGCTGCTTTTATGATGATTGATTAAAACTATCAAACTAATTGGAAACATGGAACACATTAATTGCGATCGATTTGATACCAATAGGATTACACAACAGCTATTTTGTATAGACAACGTCATATACGCCGAAATGAACACGGACGGTCTTTAGTAAGGGCTGACTCATTTAGATGTTTGAGAGATCTAGGTGTACTGGACAAATCTACTGGATTTTTTCCAAGTCGTAATTGTGCCGCCTGTGATAATACATTTAAAACTAAGAAGATGCACAAGCCATACAATGAAAAAAAGAGTACAGTATCTTACAAGTGATTGTGCTTCAATTCATGTCATTTATGTGATTTCTTGTCCTAGCCATTTGCAATATGATGGTAAAACTAATAGACTGTTACAATTGCGCATTAATGAGCGAGCATAAAAGTTCAATTAGGAGAAAATATATTCATCCACCACTAGCTAGATATTTTGTAGATGCCAAACATTCCATTTCAGATCTTAAATTCTGTGGCATATGTCACAAGTGACGAATTTTAATGGGTACCTGTGTGTTTATTTTGTATATTTTAAATTTGTGTAGAATCTGCTCCTCTTAAACCCTTGCCGTTTTCTTTGCTGTGTGATGACTCATGGACAGGGTGCCGTTCTGCCTAGCAACAGGAAGCCCCACCTGGTTAGTACCATGGCCAATGGCGCTCCAGGTGGGACTATATAGCAGACAGCTTACAGCAACTCTCAGACAGGAGAGCAAGGGGAGAATCATTATGTTTAAAATGCTGGCCTGCTAAAGGGACATTTTAACATTCTTTAATATTCACTGGCAGGGGTGGAAGCTGCAGATGTTGAGATATTAGAGTCAGTGTTTCCCAGCATGCATCACTGTGAGCAGCTCCTTCCTCCAGACACAGACCACACTGTAGTGTTTAGATGACTGGGTGTGAGGAGCCTTGTGTTAACAATGGGAGAACTGGGCTGACTGGGGAGGTAACTGCTGCCTATTTCAATTGTCTTATTACTTTACTGTTATTGCATTATGGACAGCAGTGGTGCACTGGCTCCCTCTTGTGGTCAGTGTGAATGATGGCAGTGTGTGCAGCTTGACAGGGCACTGATGCCTGTTTCCAGGCTATACAAACACAGAGAGGGATTCAATCAAACACTAAGTTCACAGTTTAATAGAAGAGTGGATTAGATATATTTGTATATGTGTTCTAAGCGCTGCACTTCTGTTTCAATAAGTGTCACAGACAGTTCTATGAGATCTGAGCTGTGAACACAGGTGGGACTTGATAGGGTTGGGTGACTCACAATACAGTTAGATTATCCTTCCTGTAGTTTTATGTTTAGCCTCTAAGTGCTTTCCTGCTCTTTAGGAGGGACATTAGAAATCTGCCTGTTCAGAATGAACTGGCCCATAAGTGTTGAGACATCAGTGTGACATCACTGTGAGCAGCTCCTTCCTCCAGACACAGACCACACTGTAGTGTTTAGATGACTGGGTGTGAGGAGCCTTCTGTTAACAATGGGAGAATTGGGCTGAATGGGTACTGACTGCTGCCTATTTCAATTGTCTTATTACTGTGTTATTGCATTATGGACAGTGGTGCTCTGGCTCCCTTGTGTGGTCAATATTAATATCAGGAGTGTGTCTCTGTAGATCAAATTAATGGAAGCTATAGTGCTGCTGACAGTAGTAATCTCCTGCATCTTCAGCCTGGACTCCACTGATGGTCAGCATGAAGTTTGTTCTTGACCTGCTGTCAGTGAATGGAGCTGGAGCTCCAGAGACTCGTCTATTCAGTGAAGAGAAGAGGAGTTTAGGAGCTCCTCCGGGTTTCTGCAGATACCAGGCTAGACTGCTGGTAAAACCAGAGCTACTGGATCTGCAGTTCAGAGTGACACTCCCTCCTATAGAGACAGACTCCACTGTGGGACTCTGAGTCAGGACAATCTGACCACTGGATTCTGAAAATAAAAACACAGAACATCAACCCACCGAGTCAACAGCCTCGTCCATTAACTGCATTCCACTGTGTGCTGAGGAAGCGCTGATATTAATAATAATTCATAATAATGAGGATTTCTTATCATGAGCACAGAGTGCCAGTGTGCAGAGGAGGAGCCCCAGTGAAGCCATGTTCTCTGTGTGTCTCAGTGACTGTGAAAGGGCTGAACTGTCAGCTTTAAAAACCCTGAGCAATGGAGCAGTGCAGTTATTCTAGCTGTTGTGTAGAGCAGTGAGGCAGGCACAGGTATGCAAAGCACCTTCCTTTATACAAATCCTGTCCCAGGCAGTTAGATGAGATCTGAGCCGTGAGCACCAGTGGGGCTTCATAGGGTTGGGCCACTTTTACTGTTTTCTTCTATTTTTCCCCCAGTCAAAGCTCTCAGTATATCACTGCTGTCTAATCTGTGTGTCTGTCTAAACTGACAATAATGTTTCTGTTTGTGTCATTATTTCAAACCTATTGAGAGGAACGGTAGTTCCTCGTACAAGTTAGAAAAACTTTTTCAGTTTGAAACTACCAAGAGTCTCCATAGAGCTCAAAGAGTTTAGCAGTTTTTACCATGTTGCAGCGGCAAAACTAAATCACTTAGAATTACCATCTGTACCAGTATCAAAAGTCTGAAACTTTCTTACCTCAAATGTGAAAAAAAACGTACATACCTCTTATACACAATGAGATATAAATCGTCAAACTAAGGTGAAATTGTTATTCTTCTTCTTCTTCCTCTTCCGTCGACTTTTTAAGCGACTATTCAAACAGAAAAGCTAAATAACTGGACATCTACCAATCATGTGATTCCACATGTTGGTCAACGTCAAAACATACCAGGGAATGCAAGCAGTTTGATATCCACACCATTTATATTAAACAAGTAATTTATATTTTAAAACAGCACATATCACAGGAGGAAAAAAATACTGTGGTTTGAATTTGAAACATGACGTTCTTGAAGAGCACACGACCTTAGCCCGCTGCACCATTGCGCAGTTGTTGAAATGCATTCGTTTTTTAAGCTTACATCCAAGACTGACCAGCTTTCGCTGAAAACCTGAAGGTGCTCGATTCTAGAAATTTTCTGTTTCCTGTTTGAAAATTCTAGTTTCCTGTTTCTTTGGTAGATACCATAGAATGGAATTGCACACAAGAGTGGCATGTAGCTTCCTTGTCTAAATCTCTGATCTCTGATAAATTGTAGTTCCTCCTTTAATTAAAAATAAATAAAGGAATAATTTATTTGGTAGAAATAAATAAACAATTTAAACTTAATAGTCGATACACCTTTAAAAAGTCGACGGAAGAGGAAGAAGAAGAAGAATATCAATTTCACCTTAGTTTGACGATTTATATCTCATTGTGTATAAGAGGTATGTACGTTTTTTTCCACATTTGAGGTAAGAAAGTTTCAGACTTTTGATACTGGTACAGATGGTAATTCTAAGTGATTTAGTTTTGCCGCTGCAACATGGTAAAAACAGCTAAACTCTTTGAGCTGTACAGAGACTCTCGGTAGTTTCAAACAAGTTTTTCTAACTTGTACAAGGAATTACAGTTCCTCTCAATATTCTAAGCTTTATTTCACAAATAAAAGAAAATAAATACATTTCAGTTAACCTGCTGAAATTAGTGGTATTTTTCATAAACATCACTGCACTTTTATTGGTGCATTTGTTTAGTGTGAACTTTGTGAAGTACTAGAGCAAAATATATAAAATAATGTCTTTTAATACTCCAAATATGTTCAACCAAGACAAAGCTCTGTCTATGGAACAGGTGCATTGCATTCTTACAACAGATGTTAATGATGCTAGAATCATAAATCTGCCTCCCGTGCAACCAAAGGGAGGAGCAATGTACGTGTATTGTTCAGCATCCTCTTGCACTGAGAATGCACTTGATGTCCGTTATGACCAGTATAGATGGGTATACAAAATTCAAACTATCATCATAGACAATGCACCAGTTGTGTTGAAATGGTACTATTATTTAAAAGACAGCAAAGGAAAAGATTCAATTTTTGGTTTTCGCCGTTATATCTACTGTTTACGAGAGTCACAAAACAGACAAATGTATAACATACATTACTTGGGAAATGAGGCTTTGTATAAGTCATCACCACATGGTTTACAAAAACATTCTGAAAAATAATTCATCCCTACCATGAAGTCTACCCTGACACATATTAAGGAGGCAGCAAAATCACGGGGGGACCTCTTAAAATATATCAAAGTTCTCAGTACACATTTCAACACAGGCTCAGATAACCACATAGCTGTGGATCGCCCGGGGATGCCAGTTCGCCATCGCCCGGGGATGCCAGTTTGCCATCGTCCGGGGACGCTGCCATTTCTGCTTCGCTGCAGGAGACACTGTGGCCAGCTACGGAGAAGGGGTGGGAGGAGGACCTCCCACCATGGCCGCCCCCATGGACAAATTGTTGCCACTGTTCTTGGACCAGGACTTTGGGACTAAGGGGGGAGGTGGCCGAAAACGCCATGTGTGCTATGCACAAGGGGGGGGGGGCGTGTGTGACTGGGTGCCCACCCCTTATTAATTTATATATTTTTGTACTGTTATGATTTATTACTGTTTTTATGTATATATGTATTTGTTCCTTTTATTATTTGCGTTTGTGTGTTTTGGATCAGCATGGAGGGGGTTAAATTCCTCCCTGCCAAAATACATGTGAGAATGTGGCTGGAGCCTTAATTGAGTAATTGTTAATTATTGATTAATTGGGCTCCAGCCACAAACTATAAAAGTCAGGAGAGATCCTTTGCCTGGGGAGAGAGCGAAGATGAGGAAGGTAAAACAATACTGTGAGTACAAGAAAGATGATTGCTACCAACTGTGAGACCTTGTAGGTACTCGTTCTAGTTGAAGATTACTTGTGTTTTGTTCTGTTTTACTTTAGCCCACGTGCAGTTTGTTTTCTGAGTGTTTTGTTTTGTTTAAACTGTATTTTTTTTTTAATAAAAGCTAGGCGCCATAGCGTTTCAGTTTGCCCGGCATTCACTGTTTTGGTTTTGTGTTCCTGGTCCGTGACATCACCGCAGCTACGCACTGCAACCATCCTATCAATATTGTTATTGTTCTTATTTCTGCTATCAGGGTTATGATTGTTATTTTATTTCTAACCAAACAATATTGTAACGTCCAGGGCCCATTGGAGTGGGATCAGGTCCAAGCTTGCAGTTAGCCATTGATTACTGCCTCGTAAAGGGGTCTGGAGCTTTTAATGACCTCTATGGATCAGTGGTTCTCAATCCTGGCCCTGGGGACCCCTGTTTCTGCTATTTTTGTTCTAGCTGACCTTTCAGTTACTTAGCTGAACCCTTACTTGAACTATCAATTTGCCTAATCAAAGCATTTCATTATCTGAGTTGGTCAAGTTACAGTGCCATGAAGAAGTATTTGCCTCCTGTCTGATTTTCTGCATTTTTGCATATTTTTGACACTGAATGTTATCTGATCTTCAACCAAAACCTCATATTAGATAAAAGGGACCCTGAGTGAACAAATAACACAAAAGTTTGATACATATTTCATTTATTTATTAAAGAAAGTTATGCAACACCCAATGCCCCTGTGTGAAAAAGTAATCGCCCCCTTAGACTCAATAACTGGTTACACCACCTTTAGCAGCAATAACTGCAACCAAACGCTTCCTGTAGTTATTGATTAGTCTCTCACAGCGCGTGGAGGAATTTTGGCCCACTCCACCTGACATTCTCCTGTAGAATTCTCTGATACAGAGCAGAATTCATGGTTCCTTCAATTATGGCAAGGCATTCAGGTCCTGATGCAGCAAAGCATCCCCAAACCATGACACTACCACCACCATGCTTGACCGTTGGTATGAGGCTCTTACTGTGGAAAGCAGTGTTTGGTTTTCACCAGACATAATGGGGCCCATGTAGGCCAGAAAGTACCACTTTTGACTCATCTGTCCATAGAACATTGTTCCAGAACTCTTGAGGATCATCCAGGTGGTTTTTGGCAAACTTGAAACGAGCATTCATGTTCTTTTTAGTGAGCAATGGTTTCCGCCTTGCTACTCTGCCATGAATCCCATTTTGTCTTTCTGATGGTGGAGTCATGAACACTGACCTTAGCCGAGGCGAGAGAAGCCTGCAGCTCCCTGGATGTTGTTCTAGGGTTCTTTGTGACTTCCTGGACGATTTTACGCTCTTGGAGAGATTTTGGCAGGACGGCCACTCCTGGGAAGATTCACTACTGTCCCAAACTTTCTCCATTTGGACAATATGGCTCTGACTGTGGTTCGGTGGAGCCCCAGAGCCTTAGAAATGGCTTTGTAACCCTTTCCAGACTGATAGGCATCAACAACTTTTTTTCCAGAGGTCTTCAGGATTTTTTTTTGTTCGTGGCATGATGTGCCTCAGAACCTGACAACTTCACTCTGATGGTAAGGGCCAAAGTTAGTCAGGTTTATATTGGGCAGGGCTGGCCCAAATCAGGCCTGGTTGTTAACCAAAGTACTCAAACAGCTGACCCTAATTATCCCTTTAATTGGGTTGAGTTAACTAGGGGTGGGCAATAACTTTTTCACATCTGAAGATAGCATGTTTGATTACCTTGCACACCAAACAAATGAAAGAAGCACCACACTTTGGTGTCATTTTTTCTCTCAGACTCCCTCTATATACTAATACAGCCCACAAAAAAAACTGACCAAATACAATGTGAAAAATGTGCAAAAATGCAGAAAATCAGACAGGGGGCAAATACTTTTTCACGGCACTGTACATATCAAATTGTATAAGGTCGAATTAAGTAAATAGTTAGTTCAATTGAGGGTTCAATGAAGTAATTGAGAAAACAGTATAGGCAGGGGTCCCTAGAATCAGGGTTGAAGCAGAACCTCTGCTCTATGTAATGATGATTATTGGTGTTTTTCCCTTTTCTTATTTTCTTTCTTTCACAATTTCTGGATCTGTATATATGTCTGATTCTCTCAGCATGAAACATTTTGTTTGGGAAACATATTGAAGTTAATTATTAAATGTTCCTGTTGATGGATTTCATGTAACTTCATCAGTGTGCAGTCACCATATTGGCGGGCAAAAAGCAAAATTATTATTATTGTCATGACTATGATTATTAAATTCATCATGTTTAATTGTATAGATGATCTTTCATAAATATTTATATACTTAAACGGAATTAAGCATAAACTGTTTGGTGATCTCCTCCTTACATAATATATTATTTCACTGTTAACAGAATCCATTATGCTACATCATTATTTTACTGAACTTTAATATAAAATCATGGAATCAGCAGTTTGACATATTTAAAAGCACAATGAAAACTGCATTCATCTACATGTAATATTAGGCTACTTGAAAACTGAACAGAAGTCTTTATGCAGGTACCTAACCACATTGTTAATGCTGTGCTCATGTTTGCACATCGACCTTACAATAGCTGTTGTGTTGTAGTTCATTTCACAGGATCAAGTTACAGTTCTGTTTGATCTTCAGGGACAGCCTGTACGCTCTGCAATAGGCCAGATAATTGAGCACTGTGATGTCAGCACATACAAACGATTTTTTCAATCACAATTTTTATTGTCTTTTTTCATTATTCCTTTATTGACTCTTGCAACAATACATCTTCCAAGTACAAAGCGAATTTTGAAAATATAACAATATGTGTATATGTCTGAAATACATGCAAAGGTTTTTAAAGCACACCCAGAGTATACATTACTTTAATTTATGTCACTTTAAAATGCTTACATTATAACATTCTGCTTTAATATGAATGCTTGTTATCAAAATACACAACAGGCAAATTAACTCCATGTTTGTTATATTTATGGTAATTTAAATCTGTAAAGGCATTATTTAGTACACATACAGACTTAAGGCTATATTCAATAAAAACATTTTGCATGCTGTGAGAGAGAGAAACTGCAAGAACCTAGTAGCTTTGAATTTTGCAGTTGCTCTTTCCTGCTTTTAAAACAAAATAAAAAAGTCCAGTACGACTGACAGGGCGGGGACACGGTTTGCTGACGTGACTCACACAATGGGCAGGCACTCAGAATGCCTATGTGAGCCAATCACAGCTGCTTTTATTCAGCTTAAAGTTGGGGTGATAGCCTGCTTGACCTTTTCACAGACTATGTGAGAATGAAAAAAGTAAACAAACCACTTTAAACAATTGTTCTTTGTCTTTTTTTTAACAGTGCTGCTTGCTAAGAGAGAAGCCCTGTGATCCAACTTCCATGTCAATACATTTATGAAGGAACATTTCTCATGAAGTACATTGACAATCAAAGAAAAGAAGGTGCAACACCAATAGTTGATAACTTATTAGACTCTCATTTATTCCAATGCTTCAAGAAAAAGTGAAAGAAAACACCAACTTTGGTCAAAAGACCTTCATCAGACTGGAACAATACTGTTTCTTGAAGTATTGGAATAAATGACAGTTTAATAGGTTATCAACTATTGGTGTTGCACCTTCTTTCTTTGATAGTTTGTACAATGCTCGGATATTTGGGAAACTGATCCTGAGGGTAGCACCCATTTGATGCAATTGGATGATTTAAAAGTGGTGTGCTATAATATTAATTTGTCATGAAATATGTTAAAAATAAAGAAATAATTTTCCAGATCTTTACATAATTTCAAGTAGTTTATTTCTTTTGTTTATGTATTTGTAAATGTGTTATGGAGAAACTAGTCTCCATGCTTATGCATGTTCATTACAGTATTAATCACTCGCTTTGGATAAAGGCCAGACAGATGAATCAACAATATAAATCGCTGTGTGCAATGTTCCGTATCATTCTCATTGCAATCAGTATCTCTCAACACACTTTGCTATCTTTCATAAGTAGTGGGCTCTATACTGTTGGTGTCAAAAGATCTTGGAGGGTAACAAAGGATACTTTTATGATATTGTGTTCCCATGTGTTGCTATATCTG
This sequence comes from Acipenser oxyrinchus oxyrinchus, assembly GCA_030684275.1. Lineage (NCBI taxonomy): Eukaryota > Metazoa > Chordata > Actinopteri > Acipenseriformes > Acipenseridae > Acipenser > Acipenser oxyrinchus. Next base: position 3,447,006 of record CM060280.1, on the reverse strand, counting down.
TTTAAATAAGGTGTGCATATTTTTTATTTTTTATTTTTATAATTCTTTTTTAAATTTTGACCAGTTTTTTCAACTTTTAAATTGCATTCCACTGCCTCAGGAAGCAGGAGCAGCAGGAAGGCAGTGTAATATGCAAACCATATTCAATTAAGTACAGTAGCTTTACCTTGGGTCGACATTGTCAATACCTTTTAGAATTTTGAATGCTTGAATCAGATCGCCACGTAGTCTTCTTTGTTCAAGACTGAATCGATTCAATTCGTTTAGCCTGTCTGCATACGACATGCCTTGTAAACCTGGAATAATTCTGGTCACTCTTCTGTGCACTCTTTCTAGAGCAGCGATATCCTTTTTGTAGCGAAGTGACCAGAACTGAACACAGTATTCTAGATGAGGTCCTACTAATGCATTGTAAAGTTTTAACATTACTTCCCTTGATTTAAATTCAACACTTTTCACTATATATCCGAGCATCGTGTTGGCCTTTGTGACAGAAAGACAATGATTCGTGGTGGTAAATCTCCTTCCCGACCTGTGAGGGCGCCAAGTAATGGGAACAGAGTACCCTGGACTGCTTGGCCTGACAATTTGTTCCCAGGGTTATAAGGAAGTCGATCACGTAGAAAAGAGAAGGAGCTTCGGTACATTAACTTATCGACCTGGAAGGGAAATGATTTGGCAGTCGCGGATTGGAGGAGTGGCTGCAATCGTTTACCAAGGGGTCATGAGTGACGGTATAAATAGGGGACGAAGCGACGTGATCTGTTCCTTCATTTTGGTTAATGAAAAAGAACCCGGAAGGACCTGCGCTTTGTGTATCCGTATTGTGAGTGTTTGTTTGTTTTGTCTAATTGTTACTTGTTATTATTAGACAGCTAACACGTTCCGGAGCACGTCTCCAGAGGCCAGCACAAACCCGGAACAGCACTGCACTTGTATCACAAATAACTGTATCTGCACCACAAGCACTAATTCATGCACTAACGGACTTGTGTATGTGTTTTGTGTTTCGTGTGGGTGATCAATAAACAGGACTATTATTTAGGGACAAACCCGGGGATTACAATATAAGTGACACGCGACGCAGTATTACTTAGCATCATTTATTGTTTACTGTTTGTTTTGCCATCAGGCACTGGATATACAAACACATTAAACTACTTTGCACCTGGGTTATAATTGTCTGTCTGTTAAGTGATCACTTGCACCTGCACACTTTTAACCACTTTGCCACAGCCTTTTTTTAAAGCTTCCCCACATTGTCTAGATGAAGACATTTCTGAGTCAACATAAACTCCTAGGTCTTTTTCATAGATTTCTTTTTCAATTTCAGTATCTCCCATATGGTATTTATAATGCACATTTTATTGCCTGCGTGCAGTACCTTACACTTTTCTCTATTAAATGTCATTTGCCATGTGTCTGCCCAGTTCTGAAAGCTGTCTACATCATTTTGGATGACCTTTGCTGCTGCATCAGTGTTTGCCACTCCTCCTATTTTTGTGTCATCTGCAAATCTAACAAGTTTGCTTGCTATACCAGAATCTAAGTCATTAATTTAGATTAGGAATAGCAGAGAACTCAATACTGACCCCTGTGGTACACCACTGGTTACCTCGCTCCATTTTGAGGTTTCTCCTCTAATCAGTACTTCCTGTTTTCTACATGTTAACCACTCCCTAATCAATGTGCATGCATTTCCTTGAATCCATACTGCATTCAGTTTGAGAATTAATCTTTATGCGGGACTTTGTCAAAAGCTTTCTGGAAATCTAAATAAACCATGTCGTATGCTTTGCAATTATCCATTGTCGATGTTGCATCCTCAAAAAATCAAGCAGGTTAGTTAGACACGATCTCCTTTCCTGAAACCATGCTGACTGTCTCCCAGGATACTGTTACCATATAACTAATTTTCCATTTTGGATCTTATTATACTTTCCATAAGTTTCAATATAATAGAAGTCAGGCTTATTGGTCTGTAGTTACCTGGTTCGGTTTTGTCTCCCTTTTGTGGATCGGTATTACGTTTGCAATTCTCCAGTCTGTCGGTACAACCCCTGTGTCAAGAGACTGTTACATGATCTTGGTTAACGATTTGTAAATAACTTCTTTCATTTCTTTGAGTACTATTACCTATTCTGCCTCTGTTATGCTAAAGTTATTTAAAACTGAATAGGAACAGGTCAACATGTGGGGCATGTTGTCCGTATCCTCCTTTGTAAAAACTTGTATACATGGATTGATGCAGGGGATGCAGTGGTGAGCCGAGCTGACCGGGGTATAATTGGGTATTCCAAATTTGTGTTGAAAAAGGGAAAAATTGGCAGAGAAAAAGTAGGTAAAAAAAGTAGATGTACATCAATTGGGTGCCTTTCTGGACTGCAGTTTCTGCAGGATTAGATTGCTGCTCGGTGTGTGCGCCGTCTCCCGGTAAGCTTCTTGCTTGCTCTGTTGTGTTTCCTTATATACGTGGTGGACTGTTTGAGTTTGCTATTATTTTTTTCATTAATAACTGTGTGACAGGTAGCCTATTTTGATCAGTTGAAAGGTGCTGTGCAGGCAGCTTGAGTCTACTCAGTTTTTACTCAGTGTTTAACATCCATCCTGTGTGCTGAGCTGCTACAGTTCAGTCTGACAGACTGTGAAGAAACTCAGATACACAGAGAGGTGGCAGAACTCTCCCCAGCACCCACCACTGCTACCTGCAAGCTGGTGGCTACACTACAATTTGGAGTAAAACAACTCCAACAGTGTTTTCCTTTTTCTTTTACTGCTTCAATAAGCTTTATCATGTTCTCCATTTCTGTACAAATTTCGCAATCGTAGATTTTACTTTAAATTAGGTGGTGTTTTGGGCAATGTCTGTGACAGCCGCCATGACAGGTTTTTGTCCCATATTCACTGGTTGCTATGTTTAGTGTGCATGCATCACGGGAATTCTGGTAATTGTGAAATGGTCCATTCAAGTAATAATAATAATATAGTAGGCTAAAAAAAAAAAGTTTCCACTTGAGTCTTCTTCAGCATTACACTGAAGACAAGTTGAACATAAGTCAGTGATTCTTAACATATTCATTTACATTCCTTTATTATATACTAGTACGTTGTTTATTTTATTTAATTTAGACCAGTCCATATTATTCTATTCTGTCTGCTGCAGTACATCCTTACAGGCCTGGTAGCGCCACCCATGTTTCCTGCACAGATATACAGATGTGCATTTGTATGTGTTATTCTTAGTCATATGAAATCATATATGGGTCCCGTATTAAATCATATTCAGCATTTTGGTCCCGACTGGTACAATGTATGCATTACCAATAATCCATTTCCCAAACTTCTGACTCACATACAGTACTTATAATAATTGTGAGCGGAGGAGTGAAATGGCGTCACTGAAAAAGGGAGTTAGGAATTGGTGAACGGCTGTTTCACCGTTTAAAAAATAAAAACAAAAAACATGATACTGCGATTGTGATGTGATTGACATGGACAACTGCACACACTGATTATTATTATTTTATGAATTTGGCTGATGCCTTTCTCCAAGTCAACTGTTCAATATGGTAGCAGGTCATGAGCATGGGCAGAATAGTTATTGCATTAAAATATATATATATATATATATATATATATATATATATATATATATATATATATATATATATATATATATATATATATATTTGTTTATTTATATTCCAATGATTTCGATGTGTATATGTGCATATTGATTTGCTATTCCTAAAGTTAATGAAGTATTTTAGGAAAAATCGTCAGAGCGGCCACCAGCAAGAGTTAGTGGCCGCAGTCTGACGCCACCAAAAAAGATGTTGTGAGACCCCCTTATCTAGGGCATTGTAACAGAAGAGGGTAGAGAATTACGACATGGAAAATTGGGAAGATACTGAGATTGATAAAACTGCATATCTGGTTTTGCTAAGGCCATTAACTGCATCTCAACCCCACTTGACCCACAGTTTATATTAATACACAACATCTTCTTCAAGTTAATGAGGGGAAAATCAAATCCTATCATTACCAAGATTTTTTGGATCAGCGATTCTGTAACTGGTATTTCCAGCAAAGGACTAGTAAATTCCTTTTTACGAATTTTCTCCAAGTCATAGCCCCAGTAACAATCAATGTTTGGGAGAAAGGCAGCTATTAAAACCAGTGTTTCTTTCCTTGTCTTTAGATCAGGGATTGTAAGCATTATTTTTTCCACAGAGTACTGCTTTTGAGCTTTTTCTAGTATGTTTTCTTTCAAACGGTTCCAATTCTGTGCCTTTTCAATGGCTTTCCTGAACCCTTCTATATCTTTATCAAGAAGATCAATCAATTGTTTCTGAATGTGCTTGAGATGTTTTAAATTATTTAGAGTAACCTGTGAAGGATTACATGCACCGTTTTTAATAAAAAGAGTTGATACATCCTTATTCCACTTTAGAATGTCAGAATATTTCTGATTATTCTGCAGAAAATCTGCAAATTTCTGCAAAACGTTTTTAAGGAAAACAACATCAGTCTCGCAAACACGGAAACAAAATAATTGGATTTGTTTTTCTGCTTCTCCCAGCCTGGTCATCTGCCTCAAAAGCTTTGACTTTGCTTCAATAAGATCATCCCGTACTTGCCTCTCTTTTTGTACACTGTGAACAACATTAAAAATGAACATAGCAACTGACAAAACTGCCCCAACAGCTGATAATACAGCAGTTGCAGTAGACGCTGCTGTGAATGACAGAGAAAGCACTTCAAAGAGGGCAAATCCGCTTTGCACACCTAACCCTATACCCAGACCCTTTAATTCCGCCTTTCTTTGTAAATTGAAAGATTTTATGATCTCATCAGCCTCTCTAACATCATCATCCAGTAAAGATCCCTGTAAGTCTTTCATAAATCCTCGTACTGTAGAGAACTCCTTAATCACCTCCATTATCCTGTGTAGTCTGTTTCTTATATCCCCGTTGTTCGAATAAATTTGTAGGTATTCCACTTTGACTTCAAATGGGTTACCAAATCCATTCAGAATGGCAATATTTTTACTTTCAACCTGACCTTTTAAAGACTTTACCTGAAAAAAAGAAACATTTTTTCATTAATACATTCATGCAATTTACATTTTAACACATGTTTTTCCTCCTACCTCTCTGACAGCACCTAACAGGTGACCTGGAGTGGCTCAACCTCTAACCCTCACCCTCTCTCAACAGGAGTCCCCAAGGATCAGTCCTGGGTCCTCTCCTGTTTTCTCTCTATACCCGCTCCCTGGGCCCCCTCATCGCATCCCATGGTTTTTCATACCATTTCTATGCATATGAGGCCCAGATTTTCCTTTCCTTCTCTCCCTGACTCCCACATTCCATCCTGTATCTCTACCTGTCTGTCTGCTATCTCCTTCTGGATGCAATTAGACCATCTCAAATGCAACCTCTCAAAATCTGACCTCCTTTTCTTCCCATCCTCCCACCCCTTCTCTGATCTCTCTATCACCATTCCTCTAGAATCAACCACGCTCTCTGCCTCCTCCTAAGCCAAAAAACTCAGTGTCACCCTGGACCCATCCCTCTCCTACTCCCAGCACATCTCCACTCTAGCACGCTGCTGCTGCTTCTTCCTGAGCAACATCCGAAGAATCCAACCCTTCCTCACCAGCTACTCCACGCAACTCCTAGTCCAGGCCCTGGTACTTTCCGTCAAGACTACTGCAACTCCCTCCTGGCTGGCCTACCTGCGTCTGGCACCTGTCCACTCCAGCTCATCCAGAACTCCACTGCTCGGCTGGTGTTCTCCCTACCCTGTTTCTCCCAGGCTACTCCACTGCTCCGCTCTCTCCACTGGCTCCTGATCATCGCTTGCATCCAGTTTAAGACACTTATATTGGCCTATCGATGAATCAACCTGACTGCACCCATCTACCTCCAGACTGTGACAGTGCCTCCTTTTGCTCCCCTATTTCCAGAGCTCGCTCCTTCTCCACCCTCACCCCCCAGTTGTGGAATGACCTACTGTGGCAAAGTGCCCCCCCTGTGTGTATTTTGTGTTACGTGTTGTGTGTAAATGTTGGTGTATAGGCATTGGTACACGGGATATAAGCGGGTCTGTGTTTCACATGTGTTTAAATTGTAGATTTGTATTTAGGCACGAGGAGGGCACAAATCACATCACGTGCAAGTAAAAAGTAATAATATGTGAGCACGGGGAATTGCACTTTAATTAATTCACGTGCAGTTGTACCGAGATTCCAATTGAATGATTGACTAGCAATCGAGTCTCGGTACAACTGCATAAAAGCTGTATGTTTTCACTCACTCGGGGTTGGGTGTTCGTGAGTGGAGAACGGGTGAGAGAGAGAGAGAGAGAGAGAGAGAGAGAGGAGAAAGAAATATTTATAACAATTGCTATCGCGTGCTGGTAGTACCAGCACGATACTTGTTTTATTTATTTCCTCACCGTGTTTGTGTGTCTGTCCGTCCACCGTTTGTTACTGTTTAGTCCGTTTTGTTTATATATTTATTTTGGCGAAAGTGCCGTGTCCTGTTTCTGTTTTGTGTACAAACCTTTTATTTTCTGTTTGATTATTAAACGCTGAGCGCCATCACGCGCTCAGCTTCACCAAAACCCCAAGTCTCTGTCTGCTCTGTGTGTTTTTAGTTCTGGTCTGAGTTCCTCCCTGCAGCCATCTTGTCACACCTACCCACAGATGTGAGGACTGCCCAGCCCCTTACCACCTTCCGCCGCATCCTCAATACACACCTGTTCAGACAGCACCTGTAAAACCTAATTTGTTCCCTTCTGGACAGTATGACTCCAAAATCTAAATGCACTGTAATGCACTGCTCTGCATCTGCTCCCCACTTTACTGCCCTCTGCTACTGCTTGTTTTCATATCTATTTAAACCTGCACTTTTATTGCATCTGTACTATTGTAATTGTGCCTGTTTTCACTCCAATGCACTTGGCACTCAAACCTAACCCTGATGCAAGTATCCCCAATTATCTGCACTTACTTGAACTGCCCCTAAATTGTATCTTATACTGTGTTTTGAACTTGCTCTTATTTCGACTGAATTTATTGCATTTTGTACTTGCTCTTAGTTAAACCTGTTCTTATTAGGACTGAAGTTTTTGTATTTTGTGCTTGCTTTTATTGTTCTATGATTCTTGAAATGTAAATATATTGAGACTGTACCTGGGTACGGCCCTGGATAAGGGTGTCTGCTAAGAAAATAAATGATAATAACAACATGTAGCTACAATTCTGCACAGACAGTGTGTGTAGGTCTCTTCAGAAAAAATAGTAATTATGGGAATACAACATAGTGATCATCTGTGGCAGTATCTCAGATTTGATCAAAACGTTGATCCTGTATCTAACTAATCACTTCAATGTTTACTCCCTTTCTGCCAGCTTGACTGGAGTCACCACTGACTCTAGATGATGTAAAAATAAATAAATAAATAAAATAAAGTTAGAAAATGATCACCATACTTTACCTCTTGTGTAAGAGTACACACAGATGGATACCAAAGACATCCCTTTTGCAACTGGACTGCCTGAAGTACAACTGATGTTGTCATGGTGACAAGTGAGATAACAATCATTGCGATTAGAAACCTGTTCAAAAAGAAAACAATGAATCAAATATGTCAGGAGAGTAGCAATAATAAACATATAATGGGGTTTAAAGGTATTTAGCTGTACACAGCATTTGGGTCGTTGGATAATGTTAGTGTAACCCCACCCTGGTCACTGCCTGCAGAGTACAGACAAACATGGCCTAAAATTAATTTGTTTACTGCAGTCCAGATGTAATTGAATGGGAATTAACATTGAATGTTAAATAGGTTGATAAAGTTAATCAAGATGATCGTGGTTCTCAGCGGTAGAATGTGGAACTGGCTGAAAGCTCCCTTATGCAACCTATTGATGTCATTTTAAATTGGTTCTTTTGACGTGGTGCCTCCTCCTGGATGATGCCAACACACTTATACAAAGGTGCTCTATAGCAATTTCCCAGGAAAAAATAAATACAAGCCCCACATTCAGTAGTAACCCTTATATCATGCAATGCAATTCAATTAAAATACTGTATGTTAAACAGTATTTGCAGTACATTATAAGTGCAGATGAAAATAATGGTAAGTTAGTTTAGTGATCCACACTCGATAATACTACTAGGGTTTTTAACAAAATATTAATAATGCCAGTGTTCCGGTAATAGTAATATAAAAAATAAACAGACATACTATAAAATAACTGGTAACCGTCTATATGAATAATAAAACAAATATACTAAAGTTTGTAATTTCCAAAACAAAACCTTTCTTTTATTTTCCGCTGTTGGACACACAGTAAAAACAGTTTTTGAGATCTCCATCCACCTGGGCAAATAAAATAATATTTAAAAATAAACCTGTCCCCAACTATCAATGCAGTTCCCAAAAGGCTAGAATTACCTCTTATTTTATATATAAAAAATAGTAGGGCCTATAGATAAATAAAAAAAAAAACATCTCACCACAAGTAAAAGGGGAAAAAGAAAAATACCAAACAAGTGATGATTTATGAAAAAGAAGAGAAAACACAGTACTTTCAAACAGTAAAATTAATAATCAGACCCCAATCATTAAATATAATGAACATGGTGATTACCAAAAAAACACAACTCAACAAAAGTCCATTGTTTTTTTTATATATATTTTACAGTCCTAATTAAATGAAAGCGCTTTAATTTTATTGGTATAGTTGGTGCGCTTGATGAGAAGAAAACAGTTGGAGGTCCCAGAAAGTATTTAAAATGCTGGAATCCACCAGAAATGTTAAAAACAACAACAACAAAACACAGTCCTCTTCTGCCTCTTTCACATTAACACAGTTCCTAAGAGGGCTAAAAAAACAAAAAAAACGCTGCAGCACCACAGAACAACAAATAAAAAAATATTTAAATGTCCGTCTGTGACAGAGATCAAATGATTCTTGGTGTTAGATCTGCCTCCTGACCTGTGAGGGCGCTGTGTAAAAGGACTAAATGGCATGACAGTTTATTCCCAGGGTTAGGTGGAAGTCGGTACACAAACTCAATGACCCGGATGGGAAACGGCGTGGCATCCGCAGATTGGAGGAGCGGATGCGCTCGTTAACCAAGGGGTCATGAGAGGGTATAAATAGAGGACGTAGTAAAGTGATCTGTTCCTTTGTAAATGGTGAGAAAACAACCTAAAAGGAGAACCTGTGAAAAACATGAGTGTTGTGTTTGTTTGTATTGTCTCAAGTAAAAAGTGTTTGTTTGTTATTAGACTACTAACATGATCCGGAGCTGTAGCCGAAGGCCAGCATCAAACTTGGACACCAGCACATCCCTTATTTTACAGAGAACTGTATTTGCACCACAAGCACTAATTCACTCACTAAAGTACCTGTGTATGTGTTTTGTGTTTTGTGTGGGTGTATAAAGACATGGCTTTTGGTTACAGGTCAAATCCAGGGATTATAAATAAAGTGATACACACAGCTGTGATAGAATTATTCTTGGTGTTAGATCTTCCTCCCGACCTGTGAGGGCGCTGTGTAAAGGGAACAGAGTACCCTGGACTGGATGGCTTGACAATTCATTCCCAGGGTTCTGTAGTGGTAGGATGTACTACAGCCGTAGCCACACCCCCAGTGAGTGACCTCACATGTTATGTTTGCTCTATCAAGAGAAATAAAGTTTAGCTTGGCTTCCTGAGAACTCACGTGAGTCCAGGCTCTTTCTTTTTCCCACATTAAACAACACAACATGGAGTCAGAAATGGTCTTCATTGAAGAAAAAGGAAACTGGAGTTTCAGCAGAGTTCCTGCACAGAAACAAGTACAGTAAGAAAATGATTTAAAGATAATATAAAGCAGTTCAAATTTTAAGCTAATGTGCTAAACAGAAAATTTTAAATTACACACTGGAGTGCATGTGCTGCTAAAGAGGTGGTGCTTCACGGTGCTCAGCAAAGAAAGGAGACTGTGCTAGCTGCACCTGCAGATTGATACATTGAATAAAACAGAAACAAAAAGAAAAAAAAACTTTCAGTTCAACTGAACTTTAAAACAAGCAGCAAGACAGCACGCTAAATAAATAAATTAAATAAAATACTAATCTTTTTTTTCTTCAAAATGGGGAAAATGAGCCTCATACACCTCTAACTACATATCAGATAACGCCACCTGATGGTTTTGATTTTGCAAGACCAGAAGAATTTGTTAAATGGCTTAGACATTTTGAAAGATTCAGGGTGGCAAGCAGCCTTGCACAAGCATCTGAAGCACATCAAGTAAACACACTGATTTACTGCATGGGGGACAAAGCAGATGAGATACTGTATGGGTTTGGATTGACTGAAGCTCAACGTACAACACAGATATAGACAAATGCAAAGACTACTTCACAGGAAATGGAACAGTATATATGAGAGGGTTAAATGCAACTCAAGAAAGCAGGAACCAGATGAACCAGAGAATGATTTTATTACTTCCTTGTATGCTCTGGCAGAACATTGCAACTATGGGGATCTCAGAGAAGAGCTCATAAGAGATTGAATTGTTGTGGGTCTCCAGAACACCAAACTATCTGAACACCTACAACTGGATAGTGCACTTACATTAGAAAAGGCCATAACAATGGTCAGACAAAGCGAAAACGTTCGCAAACAGCAGGCAGAGCTCAGACAAGGGGAGCAAAATACCCTGAAGCTTCACACTGTACAGCAAGAGAAGTGCAAGCCATCAAAATCATGTGGATCTCACAACCCTGGTATTCAAAATAGAGCACAGCCCAGACAACAAAATACATCAAAGCAAGCATCAGCGACACCACAAAAGTACATAAGGAGTGGAAAGTCTCCAATTCATGTCAAATATCCTTGTCCAGCTAAGAATGCAACATGTCATGCTTGCAACAGGATATGTCACTTTAAGAGTGAATGTCGTTCTAAAACTGTACTGTAGAAGTACAAGAGCTGTCAACCTCTAAGGAAGAGCACATTTTCTTAGGAGTACTTGATGCTAAAATAAGGGGCTGGTGCACAACCGTTATACTGAACCAAGACAAGATGCAATTTAAAATGGACACAGGAGCAGATGTCACTGCTATACCAGAGACTGTGTACACTGCACTTGCAAAGAAACAGCACATCCTGCTAAGAAAATCAAACAAAGTGCTGATAGGACCTGGAAGAAATGCCTTAAATGTGCAAGGAATCTACGTTGTGCGGAACCTCTTCACACCCTTACTAGGCAGAAATGCAATTGAAAAACTCAATCTGATTACTCGATTAGACACTAATGCAATGCCAATGGCTGGAAAAATATAATGATATTTTCAGTGGCTTGGGAGAGCTTGAAGAGGAACACCACATTGAGCTGAAACCAGGAGCGAAACCATTCTCGCTAACCGTTCAAGAAAGAATTCCTGTATCTTTAATAGAACAAGTCAAGCAAGAGCTCTCTAGAATGAAGAAGCTGGGAGTCATCACAAAAGTGGATGGACTGACAGACTGGTGTGCTGGAATAGTTACTGTTCCTAAACCAGACCACACAGTGTGAATTTGTGTGGACCTCACCAAATTAAATGAATCAGTTCATCGAGATAAATTCATCCTGCCTTCTGTAGATCACACACACACACTAGGCATGCTAGGAGGTGCTGCATTCTTCTCAAAACTTGATGCAAATTCTGGATTCTGGTAGATTCGTCTTTCAAAAGAATCTCAAAAGCTGACCACCTTCATCACTCCATTTGGCTGCTACTGTTTCAAGAGATTACCTTTTGGAATTTCTTCCACCCCAGAACATTTTCAAAAGAGAATTTGTCGAACTCTGGAAGGCTTGAAAGGCATTGTTTGCCACATGGACATGGACATCCTTATCTTTGGACGTACCAGCGAGGAGCATGACCAATGAGTAGAAGCTGTCTTAACAAAACTGCAGAATGCTGGAATCACACGAAATCAAAAGAAGTGCGAGTTTGGCAAGAACGAAATTCAATTCCTGGGCCACAAGCTATCCTCACAAGGAATACAGCTGGACCCAGACAAGCTGTCATCCATTCAGAACATGCAGAAACCTACAAATGTTTCAGAAGTGCACAGTTTCCTCGGAATAGTCAATCAACTAGGGAAATTCATTCCTGACTTGGCAGAGAAAACAAATCCCCTTTGTGACCTTCTCTCAGAGAAATCTGTAGTCTTAGGATACTGTACAGCAAAATGCATTCTCATTGCTGAAAGCTGAGCTTGTATCAACACCCACTTTAGCATTTTTAATCCTAACAAGGATATCAAGGTTGCAGCTGATGCCTCATCCTTTGGTCTGGGGGTCCTCATGCAAAACTACAATGCACAGTGGAAACCGGTAGTGTATGTCTCAAGAGCACTGACACCCACAGAATAACGCTATGCTCAAATAGATAAAGATACCCAAGCACATGTTTGGGAATGTGAGCTATTTAGTTGCTACTTCATAGGAGCACATTTCCTGCTTGAGACAGATCACAAGCCGCTTGTGAGTTTGCTAAGTGCCAAAAGCTTGGATGACCTATCACCAAGACTACAGAGATTCTGGATGTGTCTCATGAAATATTCGTATGGCATCACACACATACCAGGCAAAGAATTCACAACACCAGATACACTGTCCAGAATGCCGTGCCAAAATGATGTTACCAATATTGACTCAGCTCTCATGGAAGACGCCAATATTTATGCACACATCAGTGCTAATCTTCCTGCTTCACAAAGCAGACTGGATCAAATCTGTGAGAAGCTGCTTGAAGACCCCATCTGCAAACAAGTCATAAGATTCTGTGAGCAGGGATGGCCGCAAATATAAAAGGGACAGATGACCTGAGACCTTTTGGCTTGAGAGACACACACTCACTGTCCTAGATGGCCTTCTTATGAAAGGGAC
>CM060280.1:3424060-3429060 GCA_030684275.1 Acipenser oxyrinchus oxyrinchus | reverse complement strand
CATTTCAATTTAATTCACTGTCACTCATTACTAAAAATTGTAGCCTATAGTAAAGCACACTAGAAGCTTTGTAAACTCCCTCTGAACTACGTCGTCAGAACAGAATACTTGCATTAACTTCTTATGAACTGGAGTTGTTTTTAATATGTATGTGTGGTTTTAAATGTGTTTAAATTACATTATGGTTAAATGTATTCTGGTTTTAAATAGGTTGTTGCTTATTATTGCTTTTTACATAAAATCTAGGTTATGGTTTCGCAAATGTTTAATGCTACTGCTTCTACAATAGACCTAGATCATTGTTTTTTGTAGAACATTAGGTTCCTTTTTGTTTTCAACTGAGACTACTATGCTCTGTCCAGCAACTGGACTTGGCAATTAATTTGGTTAACACAAATGTATTTGTTATACATATCCTCTGTACCTTTACATGGCTGGCAGCTGCCCTTCATGGGGCTCTTGCCACAGTATTTCCTGCCGCGAAAGTGCGGCTGGGGGAGCTGGTCTCCTGACCTCCCCCCCCTTCTTCGTGGCCGCAGCTGCCCTTCATGGGGCTCCAGCCACAGTATTTCCTGCCGCAAAGTGCGGCTGGGGAGCTGGTCTCCTCACCTCCCCCTTTCCGTGGCCGGCAGCTCCCCTTCATGGGGCTCCAGCCACAGTATTTCCTGCCGCATGGCAGGACTGGTAGCAACCCCAGGCAAAACAGGACCCTCGGGAGGCGAAGGTTGCAGCTGCAGACCTTCGGCAGGCAACGGCAGCAGCAGTGGACCCTCGGGAGGCGAAGGCAGCAGCAGCGGACCCTCGGGAGGCGACGGCAGCAGCAGCGGACCCTCGGGAGGCAACGGCAGCAGCAGCGGACCCTCGGGAGGCGACGGCAGCCGCAGGGGACCCTCGGGAGGCGACGGCAGCCGCAGCAGTAGCGGACCCTCCGGAGGCGAACTCGGGAGGGAGCCCCTGGCCATGGAGGCGGCAGCGGAGCTCCACTTCTCCCTCATTTCCTATAACTGGTGGCTCTCCAGGCGATGCGGAGCAACAGGCAGCCCCAGGCGATGCGGAGCAACAGGCAGCCCCAGGCGATGCAGAGAAACAGGCAGCCCCAGGCGACGCGGAGAAACAGGCAGCCCCAGGCGATGCGAGACAGGCATCCTGGGCGGCGAGGCAGGCATCCTTGGGCTGCGAGGCAGGCATCCTTGGGCTGGCGAGGCAGAGCAGGAGCAGTCCTTCCCATGACAGTGGAGGTGGAACCAGCAGGCATTCACCCTCTGCTGGTGGAGCTGGGAGCGGCAAGCAGTCCTCCCACGGCGGTTGAGGCGAACCAGCAGGCATTCACCCTCTGCTGGTGGAGCTGGGAGCGGCAAGCTGTTCTCCCACGGCGGTTGAGGCAGAACCAGCAGGTATTCACCCTCTGCTGGTGGAGGTGGGAGGGTCAAGCAATCCTCCCACAGCGGTTGAGGCGGAACCAGCAGGAATTCACCCTCTGCTGGTGGAGCTGGGAGCGGTAAGCAGTCCTCCCACGGCAGTTGAGGCAGAACCAGCAGGCATTCACCCTCTGCTGGTGGAGGTGGCGGAGGCAGAGGCAGCTCTTGCTGCTCTGCTCCTGGCGGTGGTGGAGACAGAAGCAGCTCCTGCTGCTCTGCTCCTGGCGGTGGTGGAGACAGAGGCAGCTCCTGCTGCTCTACTCCTGGTGGTGGTGGAGACAGAGGCAGCTCCTGCTGCTCTGCTCCTGGCGGTGGTGGAGACAGAGGCAGCTCCTGCTGCTCTGCTCCTGGCGGTGGTGGAGACAGAGGCAGCTCCTGCTGCTCTGCTCCTGGCGGTGGTGGAGACAGAGGCAGCTCCTGCTGCTCTACTCCTGGTGGTGGTGGAGACAGAGGCAGCTCCTGCTGCTCTGCTCCTGGCGGTGGTGGAGACAGAGGCAGCTCCTGCTGCTCTACTCCTGGTGGTGGTGGAGACAGAGGCAGCTCCTGCTGCTCTGCTCCTGGTGGTGGTGGAGACAGAGGCAGCTCCTGCTGCTCTGCTCCTGGTGGTGGTGGAGACAGAGGCAGCTCCTGCTGCTCTGCTCCTGGTGGTGGTGGAGACAGAGGCAGCTCCTGCTGCTCTGCTCCTGGTGGTGGTGGAGACAGAGGCAGCTCCTGCTGCTCTGCTCCTGGTGGTGGTGGAGACAGAGGCAGCTCCTGCTGCTCTGCTCCTAGTGCTGGAGACAGTGGCGAGGGCTCCTCACCCTCTAACGCTGGAGACGGCAGCAATGGCTCCTCTCCCCCTGGCACTGGAGACGGCAGCAATTGCTCCTCTCCCTCTGGTGCTGGAGAAGGCAGCGATGACTCCTCTCCCTCTGGCGCTGGAGAAGGCAGCGATGACTCCCCTCCCTCTGGCGCTGGAGACAGCAGCACTGGCTCCTCTCCCCCTGGCGCTGGAGATGACAGCAATGGCTCCTCTCCCTTTGGCGTTGGAGACGGCAGCAATGGCTCCTCTCCCTCGGGCGTTGGAGACGGCAGCAATGGCTCCTCTCCCTCGGGCACTGGAGACGGCAGTGATGGCTCCTCTCCCTCTGGCGCTGGAAACAGCAGCGGGGCCCCTCCCATATCTGCAGCCAGGTAGTTGAGCACCATGGCTGTGATGTCTGGGAGGGATGCTGGGTGGTGTTTCTGTTCCCAGGCCTCCCAGCGCTCCCCATCTCTCGCCCACAGGAGGTTGATCACAGCAGGGAGGGCGACCATTATATCCCTCTCAGGCTCCGCCAGCCAGTCCCAGATCCCCTCAGAGGAGACGGGATTCTTCCGCCTCGGAGGATGCGGGTCCTCTCACCCTTGCTGGATGCTCAGGCTCCTTCCTCTTCTGCCATGGAGGGGTTGGTCCGGTGCCACGTGCCCAACCTCACCAACCGCGAAGCACCACTCCTCACCCTTCAGGCAGGTGAGGCAGACGTCCAGCGTGGTAAGGACCTGCTGCTGTTGCTGCCTCCTGCTGCTGTTGTTGTTGCTGCTGCTGCTTCTCCTCCGCTACTCTTCCCCATTTTTTTTTTTTTTTTCAAAAACACAAAAAAATACTTTTGAAAAAAAAAAAAACGCCCTTTTCCTTCCTGGTCCGACTATTGGAGGCATTGTTTTGTCCCACACAGGACACCATATGTGACAGTCTGGCTCCCAGTGGTGAGGTGTGATGACGTCACGGACCAGGAAGTAACTGAAACCAAAACAATGGATGGGCGGGTGAAGCTGAGTGCAACGGCACTCAGCGTATTTATTAATAATTAAACAAAAGATTTAAACAAAACACAAAACAAAAAGGCGCGTTGGCCAAACAAATAAACAGACAAACAAGTAAGTGGCGTGCTGGCTAAACCAGCACGTTTTAGCAATTGTTTTATGTCTTCTATGCACTCTCTCTCCGCCTCCCGTACTCTCTACTCCAACACTCCCCTGCAGAACGGACAACTGTTGGTTCTTATACTCTGGCCGAGGGGTTAACTAGTTGTTAATTATCTTATTACCCCTCGGCCAGAGTCTGCATCGCGTTAGTAATGATGCATGACTGTCAGCTAGTTAAATAATCAGTAGCTGATCAGTCATGCATCCTCACGGGTTTTTAAATATAACTATAAAAACAATAACAAAGACGCGGCGCTTTTATCCGCGCCGCAAACAAATACAAATAATAATAAATAGGGGCGGGACACTCCGCCACATGGCTTCAGTGATGTGTTCAGACATACAAGTGTGGGTCAGTAACCTGGCAGCAGTGTTTTGGACAAGTTGGGGCCTATTGAGTTTGTTATCAGGTAGACAAGCAAATAAAGAGTTACAATAATCAAGGCAGGAGTTTATGAAGGCAAGAACCAATATCTCTGCATTCTTCCTGCTCAGACAAGACATGAGTTTGGCGATATTTCTCAGGTGATAGAAGGCAGTTCTGTTCACAAATTTAAGGTATGAATCAAATGAAAGCTCAGAGTACAGGATCATGCCGATTTTTAACATAGGGAGAGAGCGGAACAGAATTTCCATCAAATGAATCTTAATTGAGTCAGATTTTGTTTAATTTGGTTTTATCTGGATTTAATTTCAACCAGTTTGTGGTCGTCCATGATTTCATTTCTGTTAGACATTCTGTGAGGATGAACACAGCCATTTCACTTTGAGTTGGAAATGATGTGTAGATCTGTGTGTCGTCAGCATAGAAGTGTAAGCCAAGTTTATACTACCTGATAATATCGCCAAGCAGTAAATTATACCCACTGAACAGCATGGGTCCCAAACTACAGCCCTGGGAAACACCAAACTGGACTGCTCTTGGTGCAGATTTCACACACACAAAATACTTCTTCCTTGTAAAGGGTAAGTATGGCAACACAATCATTATATTTTATTTCCTTTGGAGCCGTTGTAACTCATGATACAATCCTTTAACATGTAATAGTACCTCAAGCTAACTGATGTAAAATACCAGTGAAATATCTATTAAGTTTTCTTTAGAAATGCATAATAATATTTTGCATAAACCAACATTTTCTGTATAATTTGCGTTCCTTAGTAATATTGCAGTAATATTTCCAGGTGACCCAATAATTTTGACTGCCAGTGTATATAATCAAAAATAAAAGGTGGCTACCACATTGTGTATGAGGAGTTTCAATTAAAACATGTGCATAAAGCAAAGTTATGTGCTGTTACAGATTCAGCTTCAATGTTTTCTTAGATTATTTTGTTTTATGTGATCTTGACCTGGAATACATAGATAAAATCAAACGTTCTAGTTGATTTAATCCAGGTCCTAGTCAGAACCTATGAGAGGTAGGTACATAGAAATGTATTTTATTTTGGGTAAAATGACAGAATAGTTATTGTGATATATGTAAGAGTAACATATTCAAGTAATGGCTGTAAAAGATTCATTTTTATGCAAAACCATGTGTATAAGAGCCAGAGAGGTTTCACTCACCCAAAGAATCTAGGTTGTGGTCCTTTAATGTTTCCTGTAAAAAAAAAAGAATATTTATATATATA
>CM060280.1:3315127-3423560 GCA_030684275.1 Acipenser oxyrinchus oxyrinchus | reverse complement strand
TATAGATATATATTAATTCAGGATAAAAGCAATGTGAAGACTGATAATTTGAAAACTGTGACTCAATAGATATAGAAAGCAATAAACAATAACAAGCGTATGGTGTCAGGGTACTTGACATAAGAAAAAAAGCTGTCCTTTTTATTTTTGTGGACAACTTTTTTTTATTGTTTTCTGATAAAGCAGAGAAAGAGAAAAAGCAGAGAAAAGAAATTGCATGTACAGTAGACCAGCAATTATTTTCAGACTGGCGTGTATTGTGACAAATAGAGATAAATAGACAAATAGTCTTTCACATTAAATAAATAAATAAGGAAAGGGTTTTCGAAAAAAAAGACCCTTTCACAATAGCAATTTGCAACATCCCTAACAGAAGAGGGCCCAGCTGAGTCCACAAAGTGAGATAAAATTCTGCTGGTGTTTTGTCTAGCCCAGGGGGTTTGCCTTTACTCATATCCTGCACAGCCTCTTTCACTTTGTGAGAGACAGCCCAGCACCAAGCACTGCTGATTCATCTGCTGAAAGCCTTGATAGATGAAGGTTTTGGAGGAAGCATTCACAGTCTCTTAAACCAAATATCTGAGCTATATAGGTTAGAATAAAAAGAGCGAAATGTTTTATTTATTTGGGATGGGTCTCATGGGTCTGACAAAGTGCTCGTAACCACAGTCTCAAGGCTAGCAAATGACTGGTTCTGCTCCCATTCAAATAATCATTTTGTCTGACCCTTTGAATGAGGAATTCAGTGTGATATCTAAATAAAAGATTACATTGTTTTCTAGTCAGATTTATTTTGACCGCTCTTGAGTCAGAAAAAGTTGGGCACATTCAAGCGATGCCATTTTAGTTTCTAATCCTGTGATTTTTTTTTTGTTGTGTTTTATTCAGCTTTGAGGCCAACAGAGAGGAGTTTTCTTTAATATGCCCTTGAACAGTGTTCCATTAAATGCAAGGATCATCAACAGAGCCATGATTAAAGCCAACAAACCCATCTGTTCCAGCTTGAAACTCTGTGCACTGCCTAAGGATTCATTTTGCAACAATGAGACATTAAAACAACACCATGGAGCTCGAGTTGGGGTATCAGTCAGTGCAAATATACAAAGACTGGTGATCAGAAAGAGACAGATCTGAGTTTCGCACTGTGGAGAAAAAGGTCTGTGATATGAATATGAAGTCGATCCTAGGGAATGACTTATGTCTGGGTGAAAAAAAAAGTACACTCTCTGGCTGAGGGATTGTAAACATGCCATGTGTCGATTAACCCTAAACAAGAGACTAGTCTCTGTAGGGCAATAGAAGCTGAGTGCTGTGTGCATCCTGCCTGTGACCCCGACCTGTCCTAAAAATGACTCAAGACTGTGTTCATGTCAGCAGCAATGACCAGGTAAAACTCAGACAATTCAAGCATTAAATTTGTCAACAGATTTAAGATAATCAGCATCATACACGTATAAATGGAGACGAAAGCTATTTTCTTACACGAAATTATATATATATATATATATAAGCTTGAAAAGTAAATGATTTGTGAAGTATTTGGTGCTCACTATTCTCTTTATTTAATGTATGTATCTATGATTGTATATATTTATGGACACCATATCTCTTAAGGGAGTTGGTGCTTTGTAGCTATTTTTAAATTTCCCTTTAAATCCAATTCTGAATAAAACATTGTTTACAGTACGCATTTGTTAAGCTAATGCAAACTAATAAAAACCACACCCATTTGAAAGTTTACCTAAACTGATATTAGGTAGTCCAAGGTCAGTGCTAATCAGAGTCTGTGAAACTAGAGGTTTTTGTTTAAAGTCGTAGTTAATGCATGCCAGAAATGTTGTGTTTGGCAGGAGGACAGAGGTTCTAATTAGAAACAGTCAGCGAACGGTGCTGCTTGTAAAAAAAAACAAAAAAAAACAAACAAAAAAAACCATGGCATCCAAATGGAAATTTTTTTTTATAAATAATTATTATTATTATTATTATTATTATTATTATTATTATTATTATGTATTTTTGTATTTTTAAATGACGGCATAGCCATGTTGTCTCGGAGGTTTGGTTTGGCAGCGTGGCTGGGAAGCCCCATCCACAATTAAAAAACCTTGCGTAGTGGCAATCTCCCGAATTAATTAAGTGATTTATTTGTTTCCAATCAGGAGATGGTCACCTGCATAAAAGCTTTCAGCTCTCTGCACTCGGTGTGGGTGTTCGAGAGGAGGAACGAAAGCGAGAGAAACAAAACCGAAAGTAAAAAGAACAACTAGCGTAAAGATCCGTGAAGGCTGCTGCCCAGCCGGACCTTAGGGTTGTATTCAGTGTTCATGATTTGTTTTGTTTAAATCTTTTGTTTCACTCTGTCAGCAGCGTGTTTTTGGTTAAATGTTTTATTTCATTTTTGTGTTTGAAAATAAACGGTGCCGCAAGGGTCTTTTGCCCTGTAGTACTTGTTTGTTTTCCTTCCTGCTTCTGGCCTGATGTAACCACACAGCCATCTCTGTCACAGAGGGGTAGTTGGGAAGCCTTCTATTGCTCCTTTGAGACTACTGCAGAGGTGAATAGCTGATCAAATACTGAGAAGGGGGTACAGCTTATCGCAGCACTGGATGGCGAGGCCCGCAACTGCATGTTAGCACTTCCCTCAAGAGAGAGAGTGGACTACACTGCGCTTGCAGCCGCCATCGAATGGCAATACGGCCAGACTGTCACAGGGCTAGTGCCGATCACATTCCTGCAGGAGCAACGCAGGAATCCCAGGGAGTCATTAGAGGCGTTAGGGAATGACTTCATGGCCCTTGTGGAGCATGCCTATCCAGACTGGGACCAGGCTATCAGGGACAGGGAGGGAAGAGACGTGTTCCTCCAGGCCATCACGCCACCTGATTTACAGCAGCTGCTGCTATTGAGGGAACCTGGGACACAGCAGTACCGTCCAGGACCCGCCGACCGGGCTGTGGACAGGAGACTGTGCTGAGAATGTGGTCAGCCAGGCCACTTGAGAGCCCGATGTCCCCAATTAGTCCAGAAGGGGGTCGAGGCATCAAAAGATACCAGGTCGGTCTAGAGGGGAGAATACCGGCCCGGATCACATAGTGACGGTGGGCCACGTCGGCCAGGGCCAATCCATGTACGTGCCGTGCACTGTCAGTGGGGTTCCGTGCATCGCCTTGGTCGATACTGGTGCTATTATCACCCTCTTCCGACCGGGGGCGTTGCCCCAGCGGGGCGAAGCCAGCGAGGTGACTTGGAACCCCATCAGCCTGAGCCTCCGGACCGTATATGGGCAGGTTGCCCCCATGATGGGACAGCAAATCCTCAACGTGGAGCTAGGGGATGGTCAGACCCAACACCGCGTGTGGTTGGCAGAGATTGGGGAGCAGTGCATACTGGGGGCCCGACCTGTTGACCACCATGGGGGTCACCCTAGACCTGGAGCAAGGACTGTTGCACATACAGGGGGAGGGGGTCCACAGCACTCTGGTTACGTACCAGAGAGAGTGACGAGGCAGCCGAGGGAAACCTGACCAGCCCAGCCTGCCAGCTACCATGCCAGCCAGCAAGCCTGCCCACCAGTCATCCCAGCCGCCTGCCAGCCAGCATACCAGCCTGCCAGCTACCATGCCAGGTTGTAAACTTGCCCACTTTCCAGCCCAGCTGCCTGCCAGTCAGCATACCAGCCTGCCAGCTACCATGCCAGCCAGCAAACTAGCCCGCTGACTAGCCCAGCCGTCTGCCAGCCAAGGTACCAGCCTGTCAGCTTTCATTACAGCCAGCAATCCTGCCTGCCAGTCAGTCCAGCCCCCTGCCAGCCAGCATACCAGCCTGCCAGCAACCGTGCAAGCCAGCCAGCAAGCCTGCCCGCCAGTCAGCCCAGACACCTGCCAGCCAGCATACCAGCCTGCCAGATACCGTGCCAGCCAGCAAGCCTGCCCGCCAGTCAGCCCAGACACCTGCCAGCCAACATACCAGCCTGTCAGCTACCACGCCAGTCAGCAAACTAGCTTGCTGACCAGCCCAGCTGCGTGCCAGCCAGCCTACCAGCCTGTCAGCTACCCAGCGAGCCAATCCCAGTCCTCCTCCGCCCCAGTACCAAATCTGGAGGAGGGCCTGGAGGAGGAGGGGGGGTGGGAAGGGGGTTTGGGAAGGGCCCCTCCCACCTAAGGAGGAGACCATGTGGGAGCTGAGCCAGCGTAGCAGGGAGGGGCTCACCCCCGTCCAGCAGCTGGAGTCCCTGGAGGTTCATGACTATCCTGATTGTTTTACCCCAAAGCCTAAGAACTGCAGCCGCACCAGCCTGGTCCAGCACCAGATCAACACCGGGAACTCCCGACCCAGCCGTGAGCATGCCTGTCGACTGCCCCTGGCCAAGAAAGGGCCGGCAGAGGCCATTTTACAGGAGATGGCAGCTGATGGAGTGATCAAACCTTCTGACAGCCCCTGGGTCGCTCCGGTGGTCCTCACTGAGAAGGACAGCAGCTTGCGGTTCTGTGTGGACTTCGTATGCTCAACACGGTCACCCAGAAGGACACGTACCCCCTCCCTCAAATCGACGAAGCGTTGGATGAGATCACCGGGTCGCGGTGCTTCTGCTCCCTCGACCTAAAGAGCGGCTACTGGCAGGTAGAACTCGCTCCCTACACCCGACCAAGACTGCATTCACCACCGGACATGGACTGTGGCAATTCCGGGTCATGCCTTTCGGTCTGTGCAATGCGCTGGCCACCTTCGAGTGACTCATGGAGCAGGTACTGACTGGTGTACCACACTTGGCTTGTGTTGTGTACTTGGACAACTTGCTGGTCCATGCCACCACCTTCAAAGAGGCTCTGGAGAACCTGCGGGAGGTACTGGACCAGGAGGTGAAGTTCCTTGGCAACGTGGTGGGCTCCGAAGGGGTGGCCACTGACCCCGCAAAGGTGGGATTCCTGGGGTTGGCTTCCTATTACCGCCGGTTCGTCCAGGGGTTCGCAGATATAGCCCGGCCACTCCATCAATTAACAAAAAAGGGGAGGTGGTTCCAGTGGACAGAACAGTGCGATGAGGCCTTTGGCCGACTGAGGACCGTCCTAGCTCAGACCCCTGTGTTGGCTTATCCAGACCCTACCCTCACATTCACTGTGGACACCGATGCCAGCGATATAGGTATCGGGGCTGTTCTCTCTCAAGGGGGGCCCAGGGGTCAAGGCCTTTGGCCGGACTTTAGCCATCATACTGGCCGTCCGCCACTTACGGACATACCTGTACGGACGACCATTCACGTTCTGAACTGACCGTTCGTCGCTCCAGTGGCTGCTGCAATTTAAGGAACCAGAGGAACAGACGGCGAGGTAGATCGAGGCGCTACAGGGATACAACTTCCAGTTCATCCACTGGGCAGGTCGACAACATGGGAACGCTGATGCCCTGTCGTGCAGGCCATGCGAGGGTGACCAGTGCCTCCATTGCGCACGGTTGGATGAGAAAGCGGCTGCCAGACTAACCCCGGAGTGAGTCAATGCCAGTTCCATCAGCAGGGGCCTAATGCAGGGGCTGTCGGATGTGGAACTGGGGAACCTGCAGGCTGAAGATCCAGAATTGGGCCCGGTGATCAAGGGATTGACCAGGGGCCGTCGACCCGCTTGGGAGGAGGTGTCCCCCCTTCTGTCCAGGGTGAAAGGGCTCATTTTCTGTGGGACAATCTCTGGCTGCAGGGGGTCCTGTACCAGTTGTGGCGCCACCCCACTACCCAAGCTCATCACTGGCAATGGGTCGTGCCAGCCACTCTGCGGGAGAGGGTGCTCCGGCCTGTGCATGGGAGCCCAGCCACGGGCCACTTCAGGGTAACCAAGACCATCCAGCGGCTGCAAGCTTTCTGTTACTGGGGCAGGTGTCGGTGGGATGCGGCGACTCATGTCCGCCAGTGCGATGCCTGCATGGCCATGAAGGGACCGCAGGGGCAGTCAAGGGCCCCGCTTCAGTGCTACCAGGTGGGGGCACCTATGGAAAGGGTGGCAATTGATGTTCTGGTGCTGTTCCCAATGTCCACCGCAGGGAACAAATATGTCCTGGTCGCTATGGATTATTTTACGAAGTGGCCGGAAGCCTATGCCCTACCGGACCAGAGTGCAACCACCATCGCAGATGCATTATTGGAGGGCATGTTCTGCCGTTTAGGGTGCCAGAGGAACTCCGTAGCGACCAGGGGCAAAATTTCGAGTCGCGGGTGTTTGCGAGCTATGCCGGCGGCTGAGCATACAGAAGACCCAAACCCCCCCTACACCCCCAGAGCGATGGCATGGTCGAGTGTTTTAACTGGACACTAGCCATCCAACTGGCCCTGTGGACCAGCCAAGACCAACGGGACTGGGACCTGCATCTGCCCTTGGCTCTCCTGGCATACCGGAGAGCCATGCCGGAGTCGACTGGATGTACCCCGGCACTACAACTGTCCGGGAGGGAGCTGCGCACCCCCGTTAACCTCGTTTTTGGCAGCCGCCCGAAGGGGACCCACTAGCAACTGCAGGACCAGAATATATGCAGCAGCTCCAAGACCAGCTGGACGCAGCCCATCAGTTCACCAGGATCCATCTGAGCGGGGCTGTGGCAAGGCACAAGCAAGCCTACGACGTGCGTTGCCAGGGGCAGGAGTTCCAACCCAGGGAGCAGGTGTGGGTGCACTGCCCTCGGCGAAAGAAGGAGAGGAGTCCGAAGCTGGACAGCCACTGGGTGTGGCCCTGTTAGGTGATAGCAAAGTTCTTCAAGGTGGTCTACCAATTCCAGCTTCGGCACCGGGGACGACGAGTCATCCTACACCGGGACAGATTGGCACCCTACTATCCGGGGACAGAGGGAAGCACCCCTGGGGTGAGTGAGGGGGAGACACAGCCGGAAGGCCGGGGAAGAGGCCAATCCTGACGCTGCCAGACCAGACGGTATCCCAGAGGGGAACAGGGCCCCAGTGGAGACAGGGGAATGCCGGTCAAGGCCCCCTGGTGGGAGGCGGAGGGAGCCCCGGTGAAGGCCCCCTCGGGTCAGGCAGGGTAACACCAAGGACAAAGGCAGAAAAGGGGGCTCCAGCGAGGCCCTGAAGAATCTGTATTCCCCCAACCATCTGTATTCCCCCAACCTGTCTTCGGAGGCTGGTCCCCGTTATCCAGGCAGCCCCATCACGGGGATGAATTCTCCCCCACTAACCACAGTCGTTGCACCATCTCCGGCTGACCTAACTGTGGTTCCCCGAAGGAGCCAGCAGGTCCGCCAGGCCCCCAAACCGCTGCGGGACTGAGTCGCGAGTTGGGCAGTGACAGGGACGGTTCACTGTTTTGAGGGGGCAGTGTAACGTCTTGAGGGGGCTCGCGGACACCGCGAGGAACAGACATTCCAGTAGTGCGGTGACACCAGGAGAGTACCCCTATTGGCGAAGAGGACCACTAGGGGCGAGGCCTATGAAGTGATAAAAGGGGGCTCCGCATCTGTGCGGGGGTTGCAGTTGGACGAGAGTAGAAAGAAATAACACAATAAAAATAAACAAACATTAAAAGATCATTAACTGGAGGGGAAAACAACCTGAGGTTACAAGTGGTAATGGACTGGCTGAGAAGAGTGAGCGGGGCAGCGAGACCAGTGCCGGAGTAGACCAGAGAGAGGCGAAGAGGGGAGAGGCCGGAGGCTAGAGAGGAATCAGAGTAGACTGAGAGGAACTCGCCTCAGTCTTGTGTGTCTGTTCTCCAACCTCCCTTACCTGACCACTTTATTGTTGCCTTATTTACTTCTGAATAAATATGGGTCTTGACCCGCCCCGAAAATTTATCCTTTCCCTTGATTCCACCATCTCGCTAGGACCGAAAATGCTACAATATTAACATACACTAATAGCACTGTCTACTGCCACAATTTTGCCCTCGTCACAGTCAAAATAATGTAAAGCAGGGGTCCCCAAACTTTTTTACCAAAGGGCCATATGCAAATTTGTACTCACCTTTCCGGGCCGGCCCAGGAAAAAAATACTATAGTAAAACTGTAGTGCATTTACTATTATTTTATAACAGTAACTTACTATTGTAATTTTGCGGAAATTATAGTTTTACCATTATAGCATTTACTATACTGTACACTATAGTAATTACAGTTTATACTACACCTTCAACTATAGTAGTTTACTATAGCATTAACATACCACTGTGTCTACTGTAGTTACTATATTGAAAATTACAGCTAATAATACATAATTTACTATAGTTTAACTACAGCATCTTTAATTATATGTACTATAGTTTACTGGTGCATTTACAGTAGTCAATACTACTTTGTTTATTATACTTGCTGTATTAAAAGCTGTCACTAATACTAAAGTATTAACTTGTTCTGGAATATGATGAGATCCCAGAATCAATACAGAGATACTAGTTGGAACAAAAGACCATGTGTATCTCCATCTGATGCTGGTGAAATCTGAGAACATGAAGGAAAATATAGATGAAAAAATCCCAAAGCAATATACAGTATGTATATTCTGAATTATTTTTACTAAATAAAGGAAAACGATTTTAAATTTACAAAATAAAAATTACATATTCAACACTGGTTGTTATTCTCATTTATATAATTGCATTCACCTACCATGCAGTATAAGTAATATTCTGCAAGTATACATGAGTAACCTCTTCTGGGGAAGACGTGTGTGTTTTGGGGTTCGACTTGCGATACAGGACTCTTAGACAGAGATATCGTTCCAAGCACTTCTTGTTTTATTTTTATTTAACCGAGCTGCTGTTTAACAAGTAGTGTACATACAAAACACAACAGATCAGAGGCCAGTTGTGTTGTGTCACTGCCATAATAACTTCTTGTATGTGACCGTGTTTTCATTGGTTGGCTTCCCTAGCAACTTGAATGGAGCTTGCTGCGAATTTGCTCACTGAGCCAATGGGAATGGAGGTTAGAAGAGGCGTGTCTGTGAACGTTCTGTCTCTGTTCCTGCCTGTTTGTGTTTTCATGGCTCCGACTCTTTGGAACTCTCCCAGCTTTTATACATGACTCTCCCACCGTCGCTCGCTTTAAATCAACTCTCAAGACCCAGCTGTTCTCTCTTGATTTCCATGCTCTTTAAGCCTGATATCTGCTATTAGCTGCTGTGTTACTGCTACTATTTCATGTATTATGCTACTATCATGTATTATGCACTTTCCACTGTATATAATGTATTATGCATATTTTTTATACTGTATATCATGTATTATGCATTTCTCTGTATTTAAAGTATTGTAGCGACTTGCCGTCGCAATGAGACTTATTTTATAATAAATAATAAAGAAGCGGTTTCCAGAAGCCCTGTCAAGGATAATAAAACAGCCAGTAGTTTATTTTTTTTGCTAACACTTATACAGGACTTTGTCAGCCCAGCCCCACGCCAAAATAATAAACCCTACTAGTGTCTATGCCTACCCACTTCATTTTCACAGCAACAGCGGATACTTCTCACACACAACAGGGGTATTCAGTATCTCAGCGTAATCAGCTATCTATCTAAACCGACAGGTTTTCGATCACCCCCCGCTCCGTCTAAATCCACTCGAAGAGTCCCCCGGAGGCTGCTGACGTCAGCTCCCATCGTCCTCATCCCTCAGGGCTAAACCAACCCTCGAAGACGAGGAGGGGAGGGGGGGGGAAAGAAAGTGGCTAATTCCCTGTAACAAAAGAACCTTCTCAATTAACTTCAATAAACAATGACACAGCCTCCCTATACACCCACACACTCACACCCTAAACTACGGTCCCCAAACGACCTTCCCATCCTGCATTCACACCATTATACCCTCCCCGTATACATTCTCTTAATGGCGTGGTCAGGCACACAACACATGGAATGAACAAATAACAACGAATTTACAATACTTCGTCCCAGCGACTCTAGTCCAGTTCTCGCAAAAGCCAAGATCGCTACACTGCCCCCCCTCCCCTCTGGTTGCGTACACGTGGCATACGCTGGTCTAGCTGCTGCGCCTGCAGGAGAGGAGTAGAGGGAGCCCGGGGAGATCTGGTCATATGCTATGGATTTTTACTCTGAGCGGAGGCTGGTGGGTAGTCGGACGAGAACAAACATTTCCTGGAGGCTCTACCGAGGATCCCTGAAGAGGAAAAGGAAGTGCTGGATGGGCCTTTAATGCTGCAGGAGCTCTCTGACTCCCTCCAGGGGCTGAAAGGGGGAAAAGCTCTAGGAATTGATGGGCTGTCAGTTGAATTTTTTAAAACTTTCTGGACTCTGTTAAGAAATGATCTGCATGCAGTCTACTGTGAAAGCTTGGAGAAAGGAGAGTCGCCTCTGAGTTATAAGAGAGCAATAATCACACAATTGCCAAAGAAAGGAGACTTGTGCAGCGTAAAGAACTGGAGGCCTGTGTCGTTGTTGTGTACGGACTATAAAATTATTTCAAAGGCACTCACAAACAGACTAAGCACTGTGTTGGGTCATGTTATACATCCTGACCAAACCTACTGTGTGCCCAAGAGATGCATCTTTGATAATATTTTTTTAATTCGAGACACACTGGCAGTCTCCAAGCTTTTTGGTTTTCCTGCAAGGCTTATCTCTTTTGATCCAGAGAAAGCCTTTGACAGAGTCGACCACAATTACTTATGGAGGGTATTTGAAGCCTTCAGATTTGGCCCTGGATTTATATCCCACATGCAGTTCCTGTACTGTGACATTTTTTTTAACAGGGGGCTGAGTGCACCTTTCCCAGTCCACAGGGGTATTGGGCAAGGCTGTCCTTACTTTATTCTCGTTCTATTGAGCCTCTTATTGACAGACTTTAGACAGGTTTTAACAGGGCTCTTAATCCCAGGGAACCCAGCCCAGCCAATAAAAGTATCTGCTTATGCAGATGACATCTCTGTTTTTGTAAATAATCAGACAGATGTAAATAATTTGTATGAAAGGTAAAACAGTTTTGAGAGATATTCATCAGCTAAAATAAACTGGCAAAAAAGTGATGCTTTTTTAGTAGGAGATTGGCATAAAATGAATTGTAAAAGCTGGGGTTACAAAGTTGCATCAGTTCATAGATGCGGAGAACTGTAAATGGAGAAGTCCACAGGACCTATCCTCAACTCTGGGGTTACACTCCATTAGAGTGGCTGGGATGCTACTTTCTCAGTAGCGTACAGCCCTTTCCAGTGAGCAGCAGGAGATCATAACGTAAGGTTTTTCTGAAAGCATTTTGAACCCGCTTGAGACCACTTTTCCCCACTTTATTGATTTCCCCATCTGTCTGCCTGTATGGGGAAGATAATGATTGTATATTAAATAGAGGGTGATACACTGTATGAATTGTGTGTTAAAGTCAGACATTGTAGCCAACTACAGGGGCTTCCAGACACACACTGGAGAGAGTGGCTGGAGGTGTGGGAGGAGGAGGGACCAGCCTGGAGGAGCCTCTATGAGCCTCCGCTGCCTAGAAGATCAGGAGACCTGCAGTGGAGGCTCCTGCACACCGTTCTCACTGTCCATTCATATCTGTGTATCAGGAGCAGTGGAGGCTCCTGCACACCATTTTTGCTTTCAACTCATATGTCTCTATCATGGATCCAGTAGTTTCAGACGATTGTCCCTTTTGAACACAAAGGGAAACTATTTTTCATGGTTTTGCTTTTTGTAACCAATTAGCTCCCCTTTTTGTTTTAATGAAGAGCCTTTTTGACAAGTTAGGGTTTAACTTTTCTGACTGTATTTTTATTTTTGGTGTAGTGTAAATTAAAAGAAGGAAATATGTGTGGCAAATTTTCTTTTAGGGCAAGCCAAGCTATCTATTTTAAAAAGTTTTTAAATATTACAGCATGATAAATGATTTAGAAATGTTTGTTTTGAATTGGTGTATTGGTGGTACACTTTGTGAGACTGATGGAAGAATCCTCAATATTTATTTGTAAATAGTTTCCTTGATTTTTTTGCTATCTTTTTAAGTATTTAAAATATGTAATATTGTGAATTGTGACTGATGTTTTTTTATGTGTTAAAGTACTTTGTTTTAAAAAGAAAATAAAGTTTTTTTTGTAAAAGTATCTATCTATCTATCTATCTATCTATCTATCTATCTATCTATCTATCTATCTATCTATCTATCTATCTGTCTGTCTGTCTATCTATCTGCCTTTCCCCCACATTACTTTGTTGAAAATTGGGAAAAACACATTTTGCCTTTCTGTTAGAGGTTTGCACAGCTATCAAAATCGGGTTCCAAGTCTTTTTCACCCTCTTCTCAGCCCGCTGCTCCACACACCCCTAGACCGCCACCACCGGATGACCTCGCCACCAACACTGTCTGCGCTGTCTGGAAGAGGAGCTATGAGGGGCTACAGCCTGAACAACGTCAGCAGCTATGGAAACTGCTATTCAAGTTCTGCTACATTGCTGGAGGATGTGGGAAGGATTCACTTGGTGCAACACCATATCGTCACAGGGATCGCCAGCCCCATCAAGCAATGCCTACTCCGCCTGCCGTATGCCCGCCAGGATGCTACTAATAAAGCCTAAATGAAGGCTGCCAGCATCATGGAGCCCTCTGACAGCCCCTGGACCTCTCCGGTGGTTATGATGCCAAAGAAGGCCGGCACCTGGAGATTTTGTGTGAACTACCGGTGTTTGAGCGAGGCGACAGATAAGAAATCCTACGCACTGACCCGCATGGATGAATCCTTAGACCTGGTGGCCTGGTTGACCTGATTCTCCTTGCTGGACCTCCAAAGCGGATACTGGCAGGTGGCACTGACACCTGAGGCGAGACACAGGACTGCCTTCTCAACTGGCCACAGTAGCCTGCAGAATTATTCATATCCTTCATAGACTAAAATGGGTTTTAGCAAAATAAATACAAGTGTACATTCAGAATTTGTTGCATAAATTAATAAAACATGAATATTTTCAGACATTGGACTTCACAAAAATATATGTGTCCAACATATTTGCATGTTTTTTTCAAAAACTGAAGGTTAAAAATTATTCACACCCTAAACATTAAAATGCAATAACTTTGAACATAAATGTTTTTGCGATATCTAACACTGATAGTCTTACAATGTTTCATTTATGCAAAGAAAAATGAATGTACACTTTTTTTTTGCTAAAACCAACTTCTTGTTACATTGAATCAAGGGTATTAATAATCCTCAAGGCTACTGTGTGTGTGTGTGTGTGATATGTGCAACATATCGAAACGTTGGGCAGCTGGCTCTTTGAGCTAAAATATATTATTGTGTTTTATACATAATATCATCCTACAAAGGAAATGAATGGAGGAAGTGAGAGGCGGACTGGAGTATTACACCAATCCAGGAGGGCGACACAGACGGATAATAAACTTAAGAGACTGACGGCACAGAGAGAAATGAATGGAGGAAGTGAGAGGCGGACTGCAGTATTACACCAATCCAGGAGGGCGACACAGACGGATAATAAACTTAAGAGACTGACGGCACAGAGAGCTAAGTATCGTTCTCATCAAAACTTTATAGATACTTGTATAGATAATGCTGTAGTTCCAACTGGCTTTAAAATAAAACTAAGCGTAAACATGAAGACTAGTGAAGCAGAAAGATTAAATGTAAATCAGATATTAAAAAAGACTTCGTTTAAGGTAATGCAGGAAGCTAAATTGACATCGGCAAGACGAATTAGAGAAATAAGTAATGAAATAGAGACAGTAATAAATGACATAAATTGCATGTTCCCTCCATCAGAAATGAGACAGTTACTTCGTAAAGTAGACAACCTTGAGAACAAAACACTAGAACATTTGAACAACAAAAAGTTAATGAAATTACACAAATTAATAGGTCAACCGGGATTACAAAATAGAATAGGTCTAGAAAAAATTAAAATTTCAAATCATAACAATTCCGAGAATAAGGAAAACACTGCTGAAATTCTTTCGAATACAATGCTTGAGCAATACGAGTATAAGAGTTATGACGACTACAACATAGTTCAAATAGAGAAGGACGGGAACTGTTTCTTTAGATGTTTAAGTGTAGTTTTATACGGTTCACAAAATGCCCATCGAACAATTAGACATAATATAATAGAACTAATGGAAAGCAATATAAAACAATATGAAATGTACATCGACTCAGTGGCCCATATTGAAAAAATGAAATTAAGTGACGGGAGTATAGATTCTTGGGCTACAGAGGCAGAAGTTATGGCGGCTGTAGATCTCCTAAATAGGCCCATACATGTATACATAGACTTAAAGAATAAGGACTGTTTTAAATACGAAGGCACAATAGAAGCCATTAAAAATAAGAACGATCCAATTAATCTTTTATACAACAATAACCATTTCTCAGTTATTGTATTTAAAGACAATGAAACCGGAAGAAAATCTGAATACTGTGGCATAATTAAGAAAGATAATCAAAATAAATCTAAAACAGTAAAAATAAACCAGGTTAATAATAAAATGCGAAATAGGGAATTAAACATGACTAAGACAGAGAATTCAAAACATAAAGATAGGAGACCCAAAAATAGACATGGTACCAAGTACACAAAAGATAAGACAGAAGACATAGTATTTAATTTATCAAGTAAAACTTTAACCACATCCCAAAAAGCAGTACTGAGTAAAGGACTTAAGTTTATACCGACTAAAAGATACATCGATAAAGATAAACTGGCCACTGAATTGAAGGAGTGGGAGAGACGCATGAGATTAGCGGAATATTTTTTCAATGAAAATATCTCAGATTCAGAGGGTAATTATGAGCATGGGATTAAAGTTAATAGTACAAGCACATGGACTCCTCCGGATGGAAGAGACAAATGGTTAGATATGTATATTGAAGTAGTTAAACAAGAAATAATAGTAGGACTAAAGAAAAGATGTAAACTTAATCTAACCAATATTGAAGAACAAGCTATGACTGAGTTGTTGAATGATGATGATATAATGATAAGACCAGCAGATAAAGGCTCAGGAATAGTGATAATGAACACAGATGACTATATGAAATCTGTAGAATGTGAATTAAATAATACAGATACATATGAAGAAGTTAAAAGCAATAAGATCAATAAATCGGCAAAAGAGGTTAAGGAAATTGCGGAGAGACTATACAATAAAGGAATTATATCAAAAGAATTAAAAAATACATGCAGCCACATAATGCAAGAACAGGCCTAGCAAGAGGAAATCCTAAAATGCACAAAGAAAATCACCCGATGCGAATGATAGTCAGTACAATTGATAATCCAACACACATAATAGCTGAAATAGCAGAAAAACAACTTAGGTCGCACGTTGAGAAATTACCAAGCTATGTTAAGGATACAACACAATTTTTAAAAAGACTTGAATCAATAAAACACAACCTTCCAGAGAATACAATTTTATTTTGCATGGATGTAAAATCCTTGTACCCAAGTGTCCCTCAGTAAAGAAACTTTAGAAGCTTGTCAAAAAGCACTAGATAATAGACTAGATAAATCAATACCAACAGCAGAAGTACTGAACATGATCAACGTAGTTTTAGAAAACAGTTATTTTACATTTGTTGATAAGAATTACAAACAAAACGATGGTACAGCAATAGGATCTAAATTAGGAATGCATTTTGCCAGTACATACATGGGAAAATGGGAAGAACAATTACTTAGAAAATCGGAAAGAGAACCTTTAGAATACATTCGGTTTGTAGATGATATTTTTGGGGTTTGGACACATGGAGAAGAGTCTCTCTTCCAGTTTCATAAAATAGCAAATGAAATACACAGTAATATTAAGGTGGACCTTCGATGGACAAGGAAAGAAATAGAATTTTTAGATACCATAGTAAAACTTGAAGAAGGTTCAATTGAGACTGACCTCTTCTGTAAACCTACTGACATGCACCAGTATTTACACATGTCCTCTGCACATCCGATACACACTAAAAGGGCAATCCCAAAGGGTCTAGGAATAAGAATACGAAGAATATGCTCAAAAGAAAGTGACTATGTAAAACAAAGAAATGTATTAAAAACAAATCTTAAAAAAGAGGATACAAAGAAAGAATTATAGAGACGGAGTTAAGAAAAGTGGATAAACTAAAAAGAGATGATCTACTAGATTATAAAACTAGAGATAAAAAGGTCAAAAGAGTCCCATTAATAATGACTTACTCTAAACTTTTGCCCAATATTTCTAAGATAGTTTGGAAACACTTGCAGATTCTACATAATTCAGAAAAATTAAAAAAAAGTATTTCTTAAGGCCCCAGTTGTAGCATTCAAAAGAGAAGCTAATTTAGGTGATATTTTAGTTCACAGTAAACATAAAAGAATAATTGACAAAATAGGTTCTATGAACATGTGCACCAGTAGATGTAAAGTGTGTAAATACATAGATAAAAGTAAAAATATAATTAAACATAAGAACACCACATATCCACTAAAAACTAATACCTACTGTAAAAATAGCAATGTTGTTTATGGAATAGCCTGTGAAAAATGTGATGAAATCAAATATGTTGGAGAGACTGGAACTACTTTATATAAACGAATTCAGAACCACCTTTCATTAATTAAAAATAAAACAATGAATGAACCAATATTACAGCACTTCACCAGTCAAGGACATGACATGAATGATGTAAAGTTTGTAGTATTAGAACAGCTAAAATTAGACAATGCGACATATAGAAGAATAAAATTAAGTAAATGGATAAATAGACTGAACACGATGATGCCAGCGGGACTCAACAGAAAAGAATGAACTAATTAACTTCAATAGATATATAACATTTAAATAAATAAACAAAGTTTGTTCAAAAGTTGTGCATGCTGATGCGCTGGGGAGGCCAAATCTAGACTGATCCTCAGAGCCAGCATTGCATGATATAATAAAAATATAAATTTATATAAAGTAATGTTAATTAGAATTAATACAGATTCAAAGATAGAAGTAAAAATGATGTCACAATATATAGAACAGCATTACATCATGTAAGAATAAATCATAGATTTGAATGTAAACAATAACAAGTAGTTGTCATGCCGTCAAAAACCTATAAATACCTCCAATGTTTTGATTCAAACACAGGCTCCCTTGAGAAAGATATGTGCAACATATCGAAACGTTGGGCAGCTGGCTCTTTGAGCTAATATATATATATATATATATATATATATATATATATATATATATATATATATATATATATATATATATATATATATATATATATGACATTTATTATCAGAAATATATTTGATAAATATAAGGAACATTAATTTCGAACAATACATTAAAACCAAATCATTAGGTCAGTCTGACAGGAGTCACTAGCATTTGTAAGGATTTTAAAGAGGACTCATACCATCAAAGCAGTGTAGCTGTATGAGGGCATCTTCTTTCCATGTCCCATTACCATCGCCGTCTGTGTCATAAATTACCCATCCTGCTTTACTGTCCTGAGGCCATAAAGCATCTGATAATGTGTAGGCAGCCAAATAAATTTGCCCATCACTAGCTCTTTCACCTAGGAGACAGATAGAATAAAAACAATCAGTTCAACTATTTGGCTGACACTTTTATCCAAAGCAACTTTTGTACTCATTTTATTTGTACCCATTTTATACAGCTGGGTGTTTTACTGGAACAATCTGAGTGAAGCACCTTGCTCAAGAGTACAACAACAGTACAGTGCCCCCACCTGGGATTTGAACCCAGTTCACGAGTCCAGAACCTTAACCCCTGCTCTACACTGCTGCCGATCATTTAAAAACCAAAAAAAACAATGTAATGTGAATAATTATTTGTGCCAGCACTAAATTAAATTGAACAAACCTATTATCCACCGTTGCATCTTCTCATCAAACTGCAGGGTTATTTTTCTTTCGTATCTGTCTAATGACTTGTATACTGTCCGGCCATCATGTGTGTCTTCTGTTGGCTCAAAAGAAACTAAGCCATAGGTCCTGTGTTCTCCTTTAGCTCCTTCTCCACGAGTTAGCTTTAGATGACTACATTTGCCTGTGGAGGATGAAAAAGCAAATGAATAGTGATTTAAGGCTGTGAAGTTTAAGGTACAGAGTCTAACTTCACTAAAATGAACCCCGCTTATAACAAAGAGATCAGGGCAGCAAGAACCTTTTTTCTCCAATGGAAATTAGCCTTATTAGAACGATCACTTTAACAGACTCTACACCAGTGGTTGGCAACCTAAATTAATGAGTAGGCCGCAAGTCCAGCTGTCAAATAACTGCCTGGGCCGCATTGTGTAGATGCGTGTGTACGTATGTGCAGGGGTTGCGTAGTGTGTGAATAACAACATGTTTTGACTTAATATTTATCAAATGGATTAAATAATTAACTCACATTTGTTCTTAGGGATGATTTTTAGGATGGATTATGGTGCATAAGTAGATGCTATTATTACTGATTATTCTTTTTTGGGGGGGGTGGTCATGTGGGCTGTAAGTGAATGCACTTTGGGCCGCGGGTTGCCCACCACTGATCTGCACGGATACAACGATCTTGGTGCTGACTGACACTGGACTTTTTCTTGCGTAACGTGTTGGCTTGGGGAGTGGGTGATCCGGGTTCGAGCCCAGGCTCCAACCGCCCCAGTCGCTACACTGTATATAAAACAGGAATGTGATTGTTAGTTTGTGGTACACAACGTAATGCTGTCAATAGTTGTTGAGTTATCAACTGTTCATAGTTGTAAATATGTTGCTCTGCAAAGCTCCCAAACTAAGCTGCTTTGAATGTTATCTCTAACTTGATATACTTATTTAATTATGTAATATACTCAAATTATAAGCTAATAGTTTAATTTAAGTTCTTCAGGTGACTTCAATAGTATTTACCATAATTGTTCTTTATCCCTGTCAATGTCTGAGGTGACTTCAACATTCACCTTTGCAACCCTAACCACGCTGTAGGCTTTCTTCCTGTCCTCGACTCCTTCTCCTTTTATCTTTCCCCATCTCCTCCTCCTCACACCCTGAGTCACTTCAAGACTATCATCCTGTCTCATTACTCCCTTTCCTCTCTAAAACTCTGGAATGTGCAGTTCACATTCAACTTTCCTCCTTCATAACTGAAAACCACTTTGCTTGACCCACTCAGAACTGGTTTCCGTTCAACTCATTCTATAGAAGCTGCTGTCCTCTCTGTAACTCTGTACATTCTGCCCATGCTGCCTCTCTCTCCTCTATCCTAATTCTACTTGACCTCACAGCTGCTTTTGACACTGTTGACCACTCCGTTCTTCTCTCCTCAATCTCAGACTTAGGGATCTCAAGCACTGCTCTTGCCTGGTTCTCCTCCTCTCTCTGACTGCTCTTTTCAGGACTCCTGGTGTGATTCTCTCTCTTCACCTCGTCCTCTCTCCTTAGGTTCTGTTTTCTCCTCTCATGGATTTTCTTATCACGTCTATGCGGATGATGATGCTCAGATCTTCCTCTCATTTCCCTTTTTTGACTCTAATATTTTATTTATTTATTTATTTGACCTAGTTTTTCCAGTTTTTCTACCCAATTTAGAATACCCAATTATACCCTGGTTAGCTCGGCTCACCGCTGCATCCCCTGCGCCAATCCAGGAGGGATGAAGACGTGCTACACGCGTCCTACAAAAAGTGCGCTGTCAGCCATCTACTTTTTCCACACAACGAGCCCAGACCTCAGACAGAGAAACCCATAGCATCAATTGGAGGACTAATGCCGGTCTCCCCGCCCCAAGCCCCAGGCTCGCAGGTGCCTGGTCAGCCACTGGGGGTGAGCGGAGTAATGTAATGCTGACCCCCCCCCCCGCCCCGCCAACCCTGGGCAGCGCTCGGCCAATTATGCACCGCCCCTGTGGGCTCCCGTCCCCAGCCGGCAAAGTTGTAGAGCGTCCCCTGCACTATGAGCAGGGGCCTTTACCGGATGCGCCGCTCAGGAGCCCCACTGTAATATTTTTTTTTGCATCTCCAACTGCCTCTCAGACATCTCCTCCTGGAATGATTGTTATCACCTCAAGCTTAACCTGTCAAAATCTCTATATTCGCTCTTCTTCCTCTCCCTCTACAGACCTTTCTATATCTATTTCCCTTAATTCTATCACACTTTCCCCCTCCTCCTCTGCCAAAAAACTTGGTGTCACCCTTGATCCCTTCCTTTCCTACTCTCAATGTATTTCTTCACTGGCACGCTCTTGCCGTTTTTTAGCAATATTTATTTCATCCATCCTTTTCTTACTACTTACTCTACTCAGCTTCTTGTCCAGGCCTTGGTTCTGTCAAGATTGGACTATTGCAACTTCTTCTAGCTACTCTTCTAGCTGGCCTTTCTGCTTCTGCCATTCACCCTCATCAACTTATTAAAAATAAGTATTATAGTGATACACACAATCAGTATGTATAAAACATTTAAAAATTAAGTAATTAAGGAAAGGTCTCTGTAGGTGGCCAAGATTATTCAAGCATGTTATAAATGTCATTATTAATGTTTTATACTTGGTGGTGAGTTGGATCCGACACACAGGGTTTCGCCCAGATAGACCTGGGAGACCCAAACCAACAGGGAGGGTCTTCTTGGAACACCTGGTGGATGATCCTGTGCAGGAGGATTTCAGCTCCCACCTCCGGAAGAACTTCTCCTGCATCCCAGGTGAGTCTGAGTGGACCATGTTCAAGACCTTGATCGTTGAGGCGGATGCAAAAAGCTGTGGCCTGAAGGCAGTCGGTGCCTGTCATGATGGCAACCTTAGGACCCACTGGTGGACGTCAGCGGTATGGGAAGCCATCAAGTCAAAGAAGGAGGCTTTCCGGGCAATGCTGGTAAACTGGACTCCTGATTCGGTTGAGAGGTATCGGCTTGCCAGGAAGGCAGCAGCAGTAGTTGCTGAAGCGAAAGCCCAGACATGGGAGGACTTCAAGAGGCCATGGAGAGTGACTATCGAACAGCCTCAAAGATGTTCTGGCAAACCATTTGACACCTTAGGAGGAGTCGGGGGACATTGCCTAGACTGTTCTCAATAAGGGTGGTGAAATGCTGACCTTAACTGAGGAGATTGTCGAGAGGTGGAAGCAGCACTTTGAGGAACTCCTCAACCCGGTGGACACACCCTCCTTACAGGATGCAACACCAGAAACCTCTGGGGGGATTGGATCTATCACTGTTGCCAAGGTTGCTGCTGCGGTCAAGTGCCTTCGTAGCAGTAAGGCAGCAGGGGTCTGAATTGGTAAACCGGGGTGGTGGTCCCCATCTTTAAGAAAGGGGACCAGAGGGTGTGTTCCAAGTATAGGGGGATGTGGCAAAGTGCCCCCCCCGTGTGTATTTTGTGTTACGTGTTGTGTGTAAATGTTGGTGTATAGTCATCGGTACACGGGATATAAACGGGTCTGTGTTTCACGTGTGATTTAAAAATGTAGATTTGTATTTGGCACGAGGAGGGCACAAATCACTTCACGTGCTGGTTATAATATAATGTGTGGTCACGGGAATTGCACTTTAATTAATTCACGTGCAGTTGTACCGAGATTCCAATTGAATGATTGACTAGCAATCGAAGTCTCGGTACAACTGCATAAAAGCTGCATGTTTTCACTCACTCGGGTTGTGTGTTCGTGAGTGGAGAACGGTGTGGAGAAGGAGGTAAAATATAAATATAATAATAATAATGAAGAAGAAGATTAGTTTACTCACCGTGTTTGTTCGTCACCGCTTGTTAAGTGTGAGTTCGCTTTGTTTATGTCTGTTTATTTTGGCGAAAGTGCCGTGTCCTGTGTTTTTGTTACAACCGCTTATTTTTCTGTTCTGTTTATTCATTAAATGCTGAGCGAAAGCATTCGCTCAGCTCCACCAAACTCCACCTCTCTCTGTTGTTTTTGTTCCTGCTTCTGACGTGACGCCACCGCCAGTCGCCTTTGTGACACGTGGTGTCAGAACTGGGAGCTACAGCCCCAGGACTCAGGCCAGAGCAGGAACCGCAATTTGGGGTTTAAAAAAAAAAAAAAAACCCAACAACAACAACAACAAAAAAATGGAAGACAGGATGAGGTGGAAAAAGGACCGGGAAGCGAGGGACAGGGAGGAGGAGGCGACATCAGGGCCAGGCACCCGAGGAGCTGTAGGTCACCACTGTTGTGCTGCCTCTGTAACCAGCAGCATTACTTTGCCGCCTGTCCCTTCCGCAGTTATGAGGAGGAGCCTGAGTGTCCACAGCCCAAGTGGGAGGAGCCTGAGTGTCCACAGCCCAAGCAGGAGGAGCCCGAACGCCCCACGCCTGAGTGGGAGGAGCCCGAACGTCCCACGCCTGAGTGGGAGGAGCCCGAACGTCCCACGCCTGAGTGGGAGGAGCCCGAACGTCCCACGCCTGAATGGGAGGAGTCGGAACGCCCACAGCCCAAAAGGGAGGAGTCGGTGCGCCCACAGCCCAAAAGGGAGGAGTCGGTGCGCCCACAGCCCAAAAGGGAGGAGTCGGTGCGCCCACAGCCCAAGAGGGAGGAGTCGGTGCGCCCACGGCCCAAGAAGGGGAAGGTAGAGCGCCCACAGCCCCAGTCTCCACCAGCAGAGGGTGAATTCCTGCTGGTTCCACCTCCATTGCCATGGGAGGACTGCTTGCAGCTCCCACCTCCACCAGCAGAGGGTGAATTCCTGCTGGTCCCGCCGCCACCTCCATCGGCAGGAGCAGAGCAGCAGGAGCTGTCTCTGCCTCCGCCACTTCCACCGCCAGGAGCAGAGCAGCAGGAGCTGTCTCTGCCTCCGCCACCTCCACCACCAGGAGCAGAGCAGCAGGAGCTGCCTCTGCCTCCTCCACCAGCAGAGGGTGAATGCCTGCTGGGTCCCTGTCCACCAGCAGAGGGTGAATGCCTGCTGGGTCCCTGTCCACCAGCAGAGGGTGAATGCCTGCTGGGTCCCTGTCCACCAGCAGAGGGTGAATGCCTGCTGGGTCCCTGTCCACCAGCAGAGGGTGAATGCCTGCTGGGTCCCTGTCCACCAGCAGAGGGTGAATGCCTGCTGGTCTCCCCTTCCGAGGCGGAGCCGCACCAGTCCCCTGCAAGAGAGGGAGGGCCGCACCAGTCCCCTGAAACAAGGGTAGACTACACGCTGCTCCCACCTCCGCCGCCAGGAGACTACACGCCGCCCCACCTCCACTGGCAGGAGCAGAGCAGCAGGAGCTGCCTCTGCCTCCGCCACCTCCATCGGCAGGAGCAGAGCAGCAGGAGCTGCCTCTGCCTCCGCCACCTTCACTGGCAGGAGCAGAGCAGCAGGAGCTGTCTCTGCCTCCGCCAACCCCACCAGCAGAGGAGGAATGCCTGCTGGTAACACTTCCCCAACCAGCAGAGGGTGAATGCCTGCTAGTATCATTTCCCCACCGCCACGAGGAGAGGAGCAGGAGCTGCCTCTCCCTTCACCAGAAGGACCAGGACTAGATGTTGAGGTCCTCAGCAGCCCTTGCATAGGCTGCTGAGGAAAGCATGGGAAGAACCGCCCGCCGCAGTGGCCGAGAAGAGGGCCAAAACCCGCACCCCAGCTAGTCCTGACTCCCTGCCACGCCGCCCAAGGATGCCTGCCTCGCCGCCCAAGGATGCCTGCCTCGCCGCCCAAGGATGCCTGCCTCGCCGCCCAAGGATGCCTGCCTCGCCGCCAAGGATGCTTGCCTTGCATCGCCTGGGGTGGCTTGTTGCTCCGCGACGCTTGGGTTGCCAGCCGCCCGCGATCGCCTGGGGTTGCCAGCCGCCCGCGACGCTTGGGCTGCCAGCCGCCCGCGACGCTTGGGTTGCCAGCCGCCCGCACGCCTGGGGTTGCCAGCCGCCCGCACGCTTGGGTTGCCAGCCGCCCG
This sequence comes from Acipenser oxyrinchus oxyrinchus, assembly GCA_030684275.1. Classification (NCBI taxonomy): domain Eukaryota; kingdom Metazoa; phylum Chordata; class Actinopteri; order Acipenseriformes; family Acipenseridae; genus Acipenser; species Acipenser oxyrinchus. The sequence continues at coordinate 3,399,771 of CM060280.1, read as the reverse complement.
CGACGCCTGGGGTTGCCAGCACGCTCCGCGACGCCTGGGGCTGCCAGCACGCTCCGCGACGCCTGGGGCTGCCAGCACCTCCGCGACGCCTGGGCTGCCTGTCGCCTCCGCGACGCTTGGGCTGCCTGTCGCTCCGCGACGCCTGGGGCTGCCTGTCGCCCGCACGCCTGGGGTTGCCAGCCGCCCGCACGCCTGGGGTCGCTACACTGTGGCCAGAACCCCATGAAGGGGAGCTGTCGGCCATGAAGAAAGGGGGAGGTCAGGAGACCAGCTTCCCAGCCGCATTTCCGTGGCAGGAAACATGGTGGCCAGAGCCCCACGGAGGGGAGCTGGCGGCCACGAAGGAGGGGAGGTCAGGAGACCCGCCCCTCGCAGCAGTTTCGCTGCCGGAGATCGTGGGGTCGGAGCCCCACGGAGGGGAAATGCCGGCCATGAAGAAGGGGGAGGTCAGGAGACCCGCTCCCTCGCAGCAGTTTCGCTGCCGGAGATTGTGTGGTTGGAGCCCCATGAAGGGGAGCTGCCGGCCACGGAAAAGGGGGAGGTCAGGAGACCAGCTCCCCAGCCGCACTTTCGCGGCAGGAAATACTGTGGCTGGAGCCCCGTGAAGGGCAGCTGCCAGCCATGAAGAAGGGGGAGATCAGGAGACCAGCTTCCCCGCAGCAATTTCGCTGCAGGAAATACTGTGGCTGGAGCCCCATGAAGGGCAGCTGCCAGCCATGAAGAAGGGGGCAGGTCTGGAGACCACCCCAAAATTTTTCTGGCCAGAGGAGCCGGCCTGTGTGTGGTCCACTGGGACTCTACAGTTGTTTGGGTGGGAGGAGGACATCCCACCGTGGCCGCCACCTTTGGCCCGCTGCTGCCACTGTTCCTGAGCCGGGACTTTGGGACTGAGGGGGAGGTGGCCATTGAGGCCATGTGTGCTTTGCACAAGGGGGTATATGTGGCAAAGTGCCCCCGTGTGTATTTTGTGTTACGTGTTGTGTGTAAATGTTGGTGTATAGTCATCGGTACACGGATATAAACGGGTCTGTGTTTCACGTGTGATTTAAAAATGTAGATTTGTATTTGGCACGAGGAGGGCACAAATCACTTCACGTGCTGGTTATAATATAATGTGTGGTCACGGAATTGCACTTTAATTAATTCACGTGCAGTTGTACCGAGATTCCAATTGAATGATTGACTAGCAATCGAAGTCTCGGTACAACTGCATAAAAGCTGCATGTTTTCACTCACTCGGGTTGTGTGTTCGTGAGTGGAGAACGGGTGTGGAGAAGGAGGTAAAATATAAATATAATAATAATAAGAAGAAGAAGATTAGTTTACTCACCGTGTTTGTTCGTCACCGCTTGTTAAGTGTGAGTTCGCTTTGTTTATGTCTGTTTATTTTGGCGAAAGTGCCGTGTCCTGTGTTTTTGTTACAACCGCTTATTTTTCTGTTCTGTTTATTCATTAAATGCTGAGCTAAAGCATTCGCTCAGCTCCACCAAACTCCACCTCTCTCTGTTGTTTTTGTTCCTGCTTCTGACGTGACGTCACCGCTCAGTCGTCTTTGTGACAGGGGATCACACTCCTCAGCCACCCCGGTGAAGCCTATGCCAGAGTTCTGGAGAGGAGACTTTGTCCGTCAGTTGAACCAAAGATTCAGGAGGAACAAAGCAGATTTCATCCTGGCCGTGGAACAACGGATCTGCTCTTTGCCCTCTCACGGATATTTGAGGTGTTGTGGGAGTATGCCAATGTAGAAGGTGTACGATCGTGTTCCCTGAGATGTTTTGTGGACCTGGAGAAGGTGTACGATTGCGTTCCCCAATTTGTTTTGTGGACCTGGAGAAGGTGTATGATCGCGTTCCCTGAGATGTTTTGTGGACCTGGAGAAGGTGTACGATCGCATTCCCTGAGATGTTTTGTGGACCTGGAGAAGGTGTACGATCGCGTTCCCTGAGATGTTTTGTGGACCTGGAGAAGGTGTACGATCGCGTTCCCTGAGATGTTTTGTGGACCTGGAGAAGGTGTACGATCGCGTTCCCTGAGATGTTTTGTGGACCTGGAGAAGGTGTACGATCGCGTTCCCTGAGATGTTTTGTGGACCTGGAGAAGGTGTACGATCGCGTTCCCTGAGATGTTTTGTGGACCTGGAGAAGGTGTACGATCGCGTTCCCTGAGATGTTTTGTGAACCTGGAGAAGGTGTACGATCGTGTTCCCTGAGATGTTTTGTGGTTTTTTGTGGTTTTACAGGAGTATGAGGTGCCAGTGCCGCATTTCATGCTATCCGGTCCTTCTATTCTCAGAGTGACAGCTGTGTCCGTATTCTCGCTGTTAAGTCGAAGTCGTTCAGTGTGGGCGTTGGACACCGCCAACGGTGCGTCTTGTCCCCACTAATGTTCGTGATTTTCATGGACAGGATATCAAGGTGCAACCGAGGTCAGGAGAGCATCCGGTTTGGGGGTTTGGAAGTGACATCCCTGCTTTTTGCAGATGACGTTGTACTTCTTGTCTCATCTGACTGTGATCTCCGATGCGCACTTGAGCAGTTCACTGCCGAGTGTGAAGAGGCTGGGATGATGATCAGCACCTCCAGATCTGAGGTCATGGTTCTCTCCCGGAAAAGAGTGGAGGACGGAGCAGCTGCCATTAGTGGAGGAGTTCAAGTACCTTGGAGTCTCGTTCGCGAGCGATGGTAAAGGGGAACATGAGATTGGCCGGCATATCGGTGCGGCGTCTGCTGTATTGCAGGTGCTATATCAGTCCATGGTTGTGAAGCGGGAGATGAGTTTCCAGACAAAGCTGTCGGTTTACAGGTCGATCTATGTCCCCATCCTCACCTATGATCATGAACTGTGGGTAATGATCGAAAGGACGAGATTGCGGGTACAAGCGGCTGAAATGAGGCTTCTCCACAGGGTTGCTGGGCTCAATCTCCGTGACAGGGTGAGGAGCTCGGAAATCCGGGAGAGACTTGGAGTAGAGCCGCTACTCCTCCGGATCGAGAGGAGCCAGTTGAGGTGGATCGGGCACATGGTAAGGATGCCCCCCAGGAGGCTTCCTTTGGAGATCTTCTGGGCATGTCCCACTGGGCGGAGACCTCGAGGCCGACACAGGACATGCTGGAGGGATTACATCTCCCAGCTGGCCTGGGAACGCCTGGGAATCCCCCAGTGCGAACTGGAATCTGTTGATGAGGAAAGGGAGGTCTGGTTGACTGCCGCGACCCTCACCAGGACAAGCGGAATAGAAAATGGATGGATGGATGTTCATATCACTTCCTGGTCAGTGACATATATAGCAGTGTGGAGTAGTGGTTAGGGCTCTGGACTCTTGAACGGAGAGTCGTGGGTTCAATCCCATATATATATATATACACTCGCTACTTTTTTTAATAAAATAAAATAAAATAAATGAAAACAAACACCGAACATTATCAAATTAGGGTTTAGTGGTTAAGCACAATGAAGGACAGCAATGCCCGGATAACTTGGTGGTATCTGGCATTGCAGCCCTTCATGTACCACATGGCACACTGTGCAGACAAAGACCATCAAAATGCGGATTATTTTTCCCCGGGAGGGGCGATTCATGGGAAAGATAGATTCAGCTGAGCGTTCCTTCGGCTCCACTCTGAGCAGTGGGAAATGTGACAGTATGTCACAAAGACGGCCGACAGTGGGTGACGTCAGACCGGAAACAGGAAGTAATACACAGAAACTTGGGGTTGTGATGAAGCTGAGCGCGTGATCGCGCTCAGCATTTAATAATCAAACAGCACAGAAAATAAAAGGTTGGAACACAAAACACACAGGACACGGCACATTTGCCAAAATAAACAGACAAACAAAACGGACTATCACTAAACAAAACGGTGCGTACAAAACACTTATTATTATTATTCCCCTTTATTTTACGTTCTCCTCTCTCACCCGTTCTCCACTCTCGAACACCCAACCCCGAGTGAATGAAACGTGCATCTATTTATACTGTTGTGCTGGGATTCAATTACTAATTAATTATTCACTTGAATCCCAGCACGTGAATTAATTACGTGCAACCTCGTGCTCACATATTAAATACTTTAAATGCACGTGCAGTGATGTGCAATCCCGTGCCTAAATACAATTACATCTTAAACACACGTGAAACACAGACCCGTTTATATCCCGTGTACCGATGACTATACACCAACATTTACACACAACACGTAACATATAAACAAACTACGCACAAGGGCGTGGCCACATTGCCACATATACCCCCCCTTGTGCGAGGCACAAATGGCCTCAACGGCCACCTCCCCCCTTAAAAACCCAGCAGTCCAGGACAAAGTCTCGGGCTGGGAAGGGAGGCTTCAGTGGGCCCATGGCTGGCAATGCTGTCAGCACCCCTGCCGGTAGTGGCATGGCTGACAGCATGCTGGTCCACTCCTGCAGCGAAATTGCTGCGGGGGATGCTGGTCTCCTGACCTCTCCCCCTGTCTTTGTAACCGGTAGCTCCCCTTTCTGGGGCTCCGGCCACCGTACTCCCTGTGCTGGAGGTGCGGGAAGCAGAGACAGCTCCTGCTGTTCTGCTCCTGGCAGTGGCGGAGGCAGAGGCAGCTCCTGCTGCTCTGCTCCTGGCGGTGGCGGAGGTAGAGGCATCTCCTGCTCCTCTGCTCCGGGCAGTGGCGGAGGCAGAGGCAGCTCCTGCTGCTCTGCTCCTAGTGGTGTCGGAACCAGCAGGTATTCACCCTCTGCTGGTGGAGGTGGGAGGGGCAAGCAGTCCTCCCACTACAATGAGGAACCAGCAGGTTTTCACCTTCTGCTGGTGGAGGTGGGAGGGGCAAGCAGTCCTCCCACGACAAAGAAGGCGGAACCAGCAGGTACTCACCCTCTGCTGGTGGAGGAGGCAGAGGCAGCTCCTGCTGCTCTGCTCCTAGTGGAAGCGGTTGAGGTGGTGGAGGCAGAGGCAGCTCCTGCTGCTCTGCTCCTTGCGGTGGAGGCAGAGGCAGCTCCTGCTCCTCTGCTCCGGGCGGTGGCGGAGGCAGAGGCAGCTCCTGCTGCTCTGCTCCTAGTGGAGGAAGCGGTGGAGGTGGGAGCAGCGTGTAGTCTCCTGGCGATGGAGGTGCGAGCAGCGTGTGGTCTCCTACTGTTGTAGGGGACTGGTGCGGCTCTCCCGCTCTTGCAGGGGACTGTGGTGGAGGCAGAGGCAGCTCCTGTTCCTCTCCTCCGGGTGGTGATGGTGGGGGAAGTGATACCAGCAGACGTTCACACTCTGCTGGTGGATGGGAACCCAGCAGGCATTCACCCTCTGCTGGTGGACACGGGGACAGCAGGCATTCTTCCTCTGCTGGTGGAGATGGAACCAGCAGGCATTCTCCCTCTGCTGGCAGCTTGGGTCCTAGGGCTGTGGAAGCACCGACTTCCCCCTCTTGGGCTATGGAAGCACCGACTCCCCCCTCTTTGGGCTGTGGACGCACCGACTCCTCCCTTTTGGGCTGTGGACGCACCGACTCCTCCCTTTTGGGCTGTGGACGCACCGACTCCCCCCTCTTGGGCTTAGGACGTTCGGGCTCCCCCCACTCAGGCGTAGGACGTTCGGGCTCCCCCCACTCAGGTGTAGGACGTTCGGGGTCCCCCACTCAGGCGTAGGACGTTCGGGCTCCTCCCACTCAGGCGTAGGACGTTCGGGCTCCTCCCCTTTGGGCGCTAGAGAGGACAACAGCCTTGTAAGTAGCAGTGCAGGGCACCTTTTTAACACCGCCTGCAACTGCTGCGCTGATGTTACTCTGGGCCCCCTTGCTTCTCCTGATCCAGCAGCCAGTCGATCACCTCCTCTGACACTGGCCTGCAGGATGGGTGCTGCTGTTGCTTCCTCTCTAGCATCTTTCCTCCCTCCATTTCTCCAAAAAAATCCATTTTTTTTCCTTTTTTCTCTCCAAAAAAAAACACACTGTACTCCTGCTCTGGTCTGAGTCTTGGAGGCGCTAGTAATCCCACAATGACACCACGTGTCACAAAGACGGCCGACAGTGGGTGACGTCAGACCGGAAACAGGAAGTAATACACAGAAACTTGGGGTTGTTATGAAGCTGAGCGCGTGATCGCGCTCAGCATTTATTAATCAAACAGCACAGAAAATAAAAGGTTGGAACACAAAACACACAGGACACGGCACATTCGCCAAAATAAACAGACAAACAAAACGGACTATCACTAAACAAAACGGTGCGTACAAAACACTTATTATTATTATTCCCCTTTATTTTACGTTCTCCTCTCTCACCCGTTCTCCACTCTCAACACCCAACCCCGAAAGTGAATGAAACGTGCATCTATTTATACTGTTGTGCTGGGATTCAATTACTAATTAATTATTCACTTGAATCCCAGCACGTGAATTAATTACATGCAACCTCGTGCTCACATATTAAATACTTTAAATGCACGTGCAGTGATGTGCAATCCCGTGCCTAAATACAATTACATCTTAAACACACGTGAAACACAGACCCGCTTATATCCCGTGTACCGATGACTATACACCAACATTTACACACAACACGTAACATATAAACAAACTACGCACAAGGGCGTGGCCACATTGCCACACAGTAATACAATGATTCTTGGTTGTAAATCTCCCTCCCGACCTGTGAGGGCGCTAAGCAGCGAGAACAGACTTCTCTGGACGTGGTGGTCTGACAGTTCTTTCCCAGGGATCAAGGGAAATCAGACAGCCTGGAAGTGGGCGAGACTTCATTGCAATAACGCATTGACCCAGAAGGGAAACGAAGTGACAGCCGCAGAATGGAGAGTCGGTTGCACTCATTTACCAAGGGGTCATGTGTGACAGCATAAAAGGGGACAGAGAATCACAATCTGTTCCTTCACTTTGGTTTGTGTAAATAAGCTAGGAAGGACTGTGAGAGGACCACGTTGCACGTAAAAAGTACTGTGAGTGTTTTGTTTGTTTGTTTGTAATTGTCTTGTCTTGTCTTGTACATTACTAGATAGCTAACAGACTGGAGCTGTCGCCAAGGGCCAGCACAAAGCAGGAACAGCACTGCACGATTGTCACTTATAAACTGTATCACCCACCACGAGCACTGCTGCACACACCCAGGACTGGTGACCATGTGTGTATTATTGTGGGGTGGATATTTGTGTTTATTGTTTGGGACTGCAACCCATTGTTATTTATGCCGTGCGATACACATTGTTGTGTATTGCAAGGGTCTTATCATTTGGTCACCAGACCTGGATACAATACAATTCCTTTCCAACTGGATTATAACTCTCTTTGTCTGTTTTATCACTCACTGCATCAATCCTGCACCTGTGCCCACTTAACCACTTTGCCACAGTAACACATAACTTTTTACATTACATTATCATTACAGATAAATGATCCACCTTTATTATACCACCTTCAAGGCTACGTATTCCTGTGGATATACTTTCACCCCAGCACATCTGAAGCAACCCCAAAGTAACATCAACAAAGCGATCATACAATCTTTGCATGTGGCTTGAAATGGTAGGATGCTGCAGCTATGCCCTGCATTAAATATCAATGGCTTAAGATAAGCTATAAGCAATACTAAATTCAAAATAATATATTCCATTTATTTAATATTTTTACTTAATTTATTGTATCTATCATTTATTAATCATGAATAAAGGGTTAACAGTGGTACGGACGTTTATTCACGTCCACTGTTCTATGGTCCCCAGGGAGTACAGACGTAATTAAACGTCCTGCATCTTTGAACTTGAATTACCGGGCCAACAGAGATCAACCATAGGTTACTGTAAACCCTTTTCATTGGTATATGTCACCCTTTGCTGTATATTTACAGAATTACACATTTACAATTACACATACGATAAACCCAGTCGAAATGTCTGCATACCAGTGAAAATTTCTGAGCGAAAAAGATGTAATTGCAGGAAACACGGTGACCATGTTTTTTGTTTCTTTTCATATTATCATAAAATCCTTTGTCGGACTTCAGACAATCAAAGAAAACATGGTTATTTGAGTTTACATGGCATTACGATGTTTATTTATTTGTTTTTGTTTTTAGCAAACTTAAACTTTTTACTTTCTGCCGTAAGATTTGCCTTCCACAATTATTTGTGGCAGAGAATCGGTTCTGCAGTGCCGACAAAAGCATTTGACACCAGACACAAACTCCCATTCCTCTACAACATCCTGTGATGACAAAGAAAAAGAACACACTCTTGTAGTGCAGGCGTGGCAGTTTAGAACTCACTACTAAAAAGGTTAATAAAGTGTTTATTAACAGAGCTTATAAAGCATTAATGATGACATTTATAATGTGCTTGAATAATCACGGCTACCTACGGAGACCTTTCCTTAATAACTTAATTTATAAATGTTTTTATACATGCTGATAGTGTGATCTATTAATCATTAATAAATGCTTAATAAAGTGTTTGTTAGTGGACTTTATAAAGCATGAATAATGGCATTATTAAGGCAACCTGTTTGTTCATAGTTTATACACTATTTATTTGTCCTCTATAAAGGATTTATAAAGGGTTTATAAGTGGACTCTCTCCATTCCTCCTCTATTGGCTGACTGATCATGCCTTCCCTTGTATGTTGTACTGCCCATGCTCGCTCCTTTTCCTCTCTTGACCTCAGTGGAGGAACCAGCTGCCTCTGAAGATCAGGACTATATCAAGTCTTATGACATTCCGCTGCCTTCTCAAAACTCACCTGACCTACTGGACCCCTACGTGTAGATCCTGCAAAAATTCTCTTATGCCGTTTTTTATACATGTTTCTGTATTGTCCTATTTATTTTGCTCACATTTTTCTATGTTCTGTTTTTTTGTTTAAAGTATTAACTTTTTAATGTTCACTGTTATCTCTGTCTTTATTTGTTGAAGTAATATTGAAGATATGACACTGTAATATTTTTATAGTATATTTTATTTTATTGCTTGATGAACCTTGGATAAAGGCATCTGCTAAATGCCTGCAATAATAATAATAATAATAATAATAATAATAATAATAATAATAATAATAATAATAATAACAGTAAACTCAAGCTTCGTGGCACAGCTCCGCTGGTGGTTTTTGTACTATAGCGTCCGTCCACAAATAAAAGGACCACAGTTCAAGCCTATGTGCGATAAACTTGTTTTTATTTTATCAATTTGTTTTAAATGCAATAATTGTATCATACTTTTTAATACTTACAGTCAATGCTGTTAACAGTATATACTGTAGTTTAGTCTTTTCCTTTCTTTGCGTCAGGTTTATTCCGAGCAGGTGTAAAAATAAATAAAAATACTGAGCGCTGTGGCTGGGGATGCAGAATCGCTCAGTCCCATATTGTTAAAAAGGCAACACCTTCAAACTTACACTGTTACTGATGTCTAAATCTTCTGTTTTTGGTTATTATTATTATTATTATTATTATTATTATTATTATTATTTATTTATTTATTTATTTATTTATTTATTTATTTATTTCTTAGCAGACGCCCTTACCCTCTCCTTTGTGAATCTCTATCACAGATGACTAATGACAGCTCAGATTTTAACCAATTTATGGACTTCAGGGCCGAACCGATTCTCCAGCTGTGCCACTCACTAACCGCTATGGTGATGTTTTCATAATACACAGTGCTACAACTAATTATTTACATTTGTTTAACAGAAACAAGCATAATAAAACTGATGTTTATTACACCAAATAGCTTACCACAGGATTCTTGGGTCCTGTTAAGTGGAATTATGTTCTGACATAAAGAAACAGAAAAGGCACAGTAGTTAACATATTCGTTGCCTTCATTGTCGCAGACGCTAGGTCCAGCTGTGCCGCAGTCTGTCATCACCTTACATACACACATGCTGCCATTCTGGGTCTCCCAATCCTCACATCCTAAACATTGTAAAAAACAAAAGTTAATATTTTAAAATGTGTAAAAATAGAAAAATGATTAACTGTAATGAATTCCAATTTCCGTAAATCTACATACCACACATAGGAACATCACAGTATTCCCAACGTACTTCAGGGCTAGATGTGTAGCACCATGGGCCTGCCTCGTCATTATTTGGATTTCTGTAAAAATGTAAAGAAACAAACTTCAATTAGATTTTTGTCACCCCATGGAGGGGATCTTAGGTTTTTCAAATTACTGAAAGGTGTTGACTTCAAACTTAAAGGGTAAGTAAAACTGTTTTTTTATGTTAGCAGAAGGATGATGGGAAATTTAGTTCTGAGAAGATACTTGAGGAGCCATGCGAAGCCATCTTGGAATCAGATCCAGAGAGGAATGCAATTTAAAGAGCACTGTAACAGGGCCAGGAGCCCTGTACATGAAAAGGGGGCAGGGCAAAGCCCCACCATAAAATGTGTTTGTTTTTGTATGTGGAGGACAAGCAAGGTGTCGTCCGCCACGTTATTGTTTTTATTTTGTTTGTTTATTTTAGAACGGGGTACCCCTCCGCCCCTGTGCAATTTATTATTTTGTATTTGTTTTGCTGTATTATTATTATTATTATTATTATTATTATTATTATTATTATTATTATTTGTATATATGATGGCGAGAAGCTGTGGGTTTTGTTTGGCAGCGTGGATGGGAAGACCCATCCACAATTTAAAAACCTTGTGTAGAAGGTGGCCATCTCCCGATTATCAACAAATTAATCACTTAATTAATTCGGGAGATGGCCACCTTCTACACAAGGTTTTTAAATTGTGGATGGGTCACCTGCATAAAAGGTTGCAGCTTCTGCACTCGGGGTGGATGTTTGAGAAGAGGAACGAGAGCGAGGAGGAAAAAGGAGTAAAACTATTCAAATATAGGAACAGTGAAGGCGATTGCCCAGCCTGACCGATATATTTTTTGTGTTTGAGATTTGTTTTATTTAAAACCTTTATTCTGCTCCGTGAGCAAGTGTTTTTGTTTCAAACTTTTATTTTATTTCTGTTTGAAAATAAACGGTGCTGCAGTACATTTGTTTTCCTTCCTGCTTCTGGCCTGAGGTCACCACACAGCCATCCCTGTCACAAGCAATTTTTTTAAAAAATTCTGTTACATGTTCCTATGTGTTGCTACAAATGTTTAACACTAGAACGACCAAGGTGGTGATTTTGACAGCTTTTTTATGATTTAAATTACTCTACAAGTTTTAACGATAGGGAGTTCTGCTTTCCTGACTTTTCCTAAATATATATGCTAATTACCTTAACAAAAGAAAGTATTGCGAGGATGCAAAAATTAGGGAGATAAAATACCCATTTCTAATCAGTCATAATGACTGTTACACATAAAACATGTTATTAATTAAATGTTGAGTTATTCTTTTATCTATCAGTCAGGATGACTGAAATAAGTCATAGTTTTATTCAGGCATCATATAAAACATCTGCACAATAATATTGTACATAAATGAGCAATTGAACATTACTTGTTTTTATACAGGCATATTATATGAAGCACAACTGTAGAAAACAAATATTTATGACTAAAATGTACAGTTTTATTTCCAAGATGCATTTCAAGACTTGCTGCACACCTGGGTGGATAAAGCTGAAGCTCTGGGTAGCTCTGGGTGGGGGGGTCAACTTAGAGAGAACAAAAGCATTTTAGGTAATGTAAAGCATATACAGACCGCTTACTCTAAAATGTACACTTGAAATGGTGACGATTGCACCCCACTTACAGAGAACCCAGCCATCAACCAAAAATTACAGAGTAGTAATGAACAGTGCAATACAAACCCATTCGAAAGTAGTCTTTGTTCACAACACTGAAAAAAATGATATATTGTTGAAAATACTTAAATAAAATGTTGTTACACATATTGTTTTTAAATATTTAGTAGAACTTAGATTCTTTAAGTAGTTAAAACTAAAAAAAAAATATTAATTATTTTCAACAACAACAAAAATGTAACTAAATAATAATTAATATTTTTTTTTTAGTTTTAACTACTTAAAGAATTGCTATAAGTGCAGGAAATTTAATAATTGCTATAAGTGCAGGAAACTTAATTTTATGTCACTCAACTTTTACATCAAGTTGACAGTACTTAATAAATTAAGCACACAACGATTATATTTTTCCTCACACAGAGCTAACAATAGCCCACACAATCTCAAACAGGGAGACATGTGGTGGCGGAAAGAAAAAAATAAAGAGGACCAGACTCACAAGCCAGTGAAGCTGCCCGATAACCTTTCCCTTCCCTAGTGTTCTTGTTCAGGGTCTAACAGGCTGCCACACACATGGGGGAAACACAAAACACATACAACCAAATATACCCAGTAAAACACAACAATTACTGTAATTATGAACAACTATTTACAATTTGTCCTCAGTCCCACAGTACTTTGCAACCGCAAGTGTAAATTATTAGACTACTCAAATAAGTTAACTTAAAAATACCCACTTATTAAGCAGAGGGAGGGAAAGAACCCAAGAGGGTAGATCCCCTCCCTCCGAGGATCGAGGACTGGCCTGAGAGGGGCCCAGACTGGGGACGAGACCATTGTGCTCGGCAGCATACGCCGATCGCCCATCTGCACCCCTTAAATCGAGGGTGCAGATGGTCCACATGACGTTCCCTCCACAGGTCTCTCCTGCCGTGTCCCCTGGGGGTGGAGCACAGGCAGAGACAGTGAAGATCAAAATAAGACACAACGTGCTCACCCAACAACGTGAGTGCGTTGTGCCTCCATCGCGAGGGGGGCGGTGGAGAACCAGAGGAGTGGGAGGAGGACTCGGAGTCCGCATGTAGCGTGGGCTCGGAGAGTCTGTCTGCCCTTTCTCCGGACATCCCTGCGGTGGAGCTCCTGGAATGCTTGGAGGTCACCATCCACCGCAGGGACAAGGTACAGCTGGCCCTCGACAAATGGGGGGATTTCCAGAGGATCCTCAACTCTGTGAGATCCTTCCTCAGGGCCAGCCACGCCAATAAAACTTTGGGCACAAACGTGCACATTCGTGCCCGAATGTTACACGACCAGTTGGTGAACTTTGGGAGAACTCAGGATCTCAGGAACTCAGTAACTCAGGAACTCAGTAAACATTGTGCAGGGCACCTGTTACACCACCGGATCCAGGAAGGAGACAGTATCGTTCACCTCTTGAACGCGTACGCTCCTTCCTCAGGTCCGGCGAGGGTCCAGTTTTCTCGCCGGATGTTGACCTGCATGAACAAAATCATCGCCGACGAGCTTGTGGTCCTCGGGGGGGATTTCAACTGCACCCTCGAGGCCGCGGACAGGGTGGGGCAAGAACCCTACCCGCTCTCGTCAGCAGCTCTGAGGGAGCTGATAGCTCGGCTCTCTCTGGTCGACATCTGGCGATGGCAACACCCGGACACCTCGGCCTTCATGTACACCAGGGTGAGGGCAGGGCGGGTGTCTCGGATCGACAGGTTCTACGTCTCGTGGAACCACGCTCATTGCGTTTGTTCCTCCAACATAAGGCAGGCACCGTTCACAGACCACAATCTGGTGGCCATGATGGTGGCCCCGGTGCCAGCTAGGCATGGTGCAGCCTACTGGCACTTTAATAATGCCTTGTTGGAGGATGAGCGCTTTGAGTGGACTTTTGGGCAGTCTGGCATGGCAGGCAATCTCACTTCCCCATGTGGAGTCAGTGGTGGGATGTGGGGAAAGTGCAGATCAAGATCTTCTGTCAGGATTACACGAGGGGCGCGAGCAGGCGGAGGGACTCATGGATCGAGTGGCCGGAAAGGAAGCTGCTCGATCTGGAGAGCTGCCTTGCTCATGGGAACCCACTCGAGCAGAGCACGTACGAAGAGCACCTTGTGGGACCCGCAGCTCCAGCAGTCCTGAGGGGCCATTTGTGCGCTTGCAGGTCCAGTTCCTTCAGGAGATGGACCGCGGCACACACTTCTTCTACGCATTGCAGAAAAAGAAGGGAAATCGCAAAAACATCTCCTGCCTCCTGGTGGATGATGGCTCCCTTCTGACGCACCCGGAGAGGGTGAACGAGAGGGCCAGGGCTTTCTACTTTTCTTCCCTTTTCTCTCCGGATCCCATCGACTCCGACGTGTGCAGGATTCTGTGGGATGGGCTTCCCACTGTCAGCGAGGGCGTCAGGGACGAGTTTGAGGGCCAACTGACCCTGGCCGAGCTCTCTCTCGGACGCTCTTAGTCTGATGCCTTACAAGAAACCGCCAGGCATCGATTGGCTGACTGTGGAGTTCTTCAAAAAGTTTTGGGACTTGCTGGGGCCCGCCTTTGTGCGGATCCTGGCGGAAGCCTATGAGACCGGGGACATGCCCCCTTCAATGAGGCAGGCGGTAATTACGCTGCTGTCCAAGAAAGGGGATCTGCGCTGCCTTAACCCTTTGCAGTCCATTTATTAACCCTTTGCAGTCCATTTATTAAGTGCGCGTCAGGCGCGTCAGGTCCAATTTAGTTTAAAAGACTAGAAACCCGTTTTTGCGTTTTTGATGATGTCGGACAGGAATAATTGCAATGGACCGCAAAGGGTTAAGTGCGCGTCAGGCGCGTCAGGTCCAATTTATTTTCACACGTGCAGTTAATTTTAGACCCGGTGTTTGAAAGTTTTTTTTCCCACAGTCACCCTGCATATCAACAAAGCACTCACTAGGCATCTCCAGCCCCGCCCCACCCTTTCGTTTGCTATCGCTTTCACATATGCTAAGAAATAAATAATAACAATAATAATAATCGTACATACCGATCAATCATCTCCTGATCACTCGTTTTATCACCAAACGCCTCAATAATGCGATACAAGTCATTATTTTATTACTATAACATCTCAAAAAAGCTCTGCAAATGTCTGATATATATATATATATATATATATATATATATATATATATATATATATATATATATATATATATATATTTTTCGGCTTGTCTCGTTGCTGTCGCCCCACTCGGCCATTGAATGGTTTTCTGCTTTTTCCGAGAAAAAACGGCTAGAAACCCGTTTTTTGCGTCTTTTTGATGATGTCGGACAGGGTCTGACATTGGACCGGATAGGAATAATTGCAATGTCGACATAGGACCGCAAAGGGTTACAAACTGGCGCCCGATATATATATATATATATATTGTGTGGTTTTTACAACTTTTTTGCATTCAAACTATAGTCATATAGTAAACAAATTGGTTTCATTATAATCTTAAGACCCTCAGCTTCAAAAAATAGTTTAATACTTTGATATTTACAATACAAGGTCTAAAATGATGTCAGCCAGCCTCTAAAAACATTCTCACAGTCTGCAAGGGTTAAAAGTTGATACTGTTCATGAAAAATTTGCCGTTTATAAGTTTTTGCGATTCACGACTACAGAATACTGTTCGGACAGCGGCAGACATTCACTGGGTTTCCATGTGGGTCAATTTACACATGAAATGATGACAAATTGGGAGAATTAATCGAGTAAAGCAGGATTGTGGCAGAAAAAAATGGCCAAAGAGAGGGATAGGATAAATCTCATTTACTCGTGTAAATGACGAAACACATAGGAAAATCCATGCCCAGTTTCACATGGAAACCCACATGTCACGTGTAAATGTGAATGAGCATGTTTATCCTTAACTATAAATATTGCAAGGGGGCAGGTCAGTTGTTACTGTGGATTCCAAGATGGCAGAAAGTAGTGGCTGATGGACAATTTTATGGTTAGTGATATAGTTTACCTTAATGTTAATGCGGACAGCCTTTTTTATTATTGTTTTTTGCTGTGTTTTGTCTGTCATGTTGTATATCTCTTGTGGGTTTACAGTTCTGTATAAAACCACTTACCATGAACTGCATTATGCCCTTGTTCTAGTATTAAAGCAGCGGTTTGAGAATACCCTTGCTGTAAAAACTACACTAAAGTTAAAGACGAAGAGCAAGTGAGCTGCTTAAATGTCTAACTGAATTAATTCCCATCCTTTATTTGATCTCAGCTATGTCCAAAGACAATGCGTGTCTGCCGTCCATGTTAACAAATATAGTTGGTGAACTGGATGTGAGCCAGCACTATCACCCAAAACAGTGCTCTCAGAACTGACCAAATACAATTGCAAATGAACGTATTGATTGTGTTTTATTTGTTTATATATATATATATATATATATATGTATGTGCATTGTTTTATTATTTGTATTATTGTTTGCGGTGTGGATAAGAGCACCGCGTATTTGTTATTGTTTTTATATTTTAAAAACCTTGTGAGGATGCGTGACTGATCAGCTACTGATTATTTAACTAGCTGTCAGTCATGCATCCTTACTAAACTCGTGCAGACTGTGGCCGAGGGGTAATAAGATAATTAACAGCTAGTTAACCCCTCCGCCAGAGTATAAGAACCTGCAGCTGTCCGTGCTGCGGGGAAGAATGTACAGAGGAGAGCACGGGAGAACACGGGAGAGCGAGCAAGGAGAGTGAAAAGCAATTGCTATATTTAAAGATACTTGTTTCTGTTTATTTGTTTGGCCATCACGCCTTTTTGTTTGGTGTTTGTTTCGTTTTGTTTAAACCTTTTGTTTATTTATTATTTAATAAAAGCCGTAGCGTTCAGTTTCACCCACCACCATTTCTTGTTTTGGTTCCTGTTTCTGGTCCGTGACGTCACCACACACGCCACTCAACAACAGCTACTCGGTCACAGCATCATTAATATTTTACACTAACAGTAAATCCAACACAACTTAAAAGAAAGAATCTCTCACAGCACGAGCCTGCTGCTGTCCAATTGAAACTGGTGGCTGAGGTAACCTTCACAGTTGCCAAGTCCGCTTATAATAAGCTGGATTGTGCTTGTTTTTGAGAGTCGCAGGTTGTAATTTGCATAAACACCCATACTCTAACATGGGTTGTGCTTGTTTTGGGCTTGTTCTGAAAGGCAGTGCCGAGTTTTTTTTTCTTGTGAGACTTGGCAACATTGGTAACCTTCACCATCTGTCTCACAGGCAGCCACTGATCCCTGAACACCTCATTTTGTTGTTGACAAGAGGATACAGCAGGCAGTGGCAATTTTGGGAACAAACTAATGCTGCACTTAAGTCCGTTTCATCAGTATCCACCACCTCCCTTTCAAGTACCCACTACCCGTATTTGCCCAAGCGTGGTGTTGAATGCTTCCTCAGCAGCTGTCAGCCGTCCGGACGGGTAGGGTTTCTAAATCAAAGCCAAGGTAGTACACGCAGCATCACCTGATCCCCTGCTGTATTTCCTGAATGAAAGGGATATATATATATATATATATATATATATATATATATATATATATATATATATATATATACACACTGTATATAACGTCTCGGCCGGTTTTCAGCCATGGTGATCTGTAATACTTGTTGGTCAGTTTCATTTTATACCTTCGAGTTCATTTTTAATTAATGAGTTGTAAGATAAATTAGCTGAAACAGTATTCTCTACTAACGACATGATACCCCACTAATGACATTTGAAAAACACTTTAGTCAAGAGCAGTAAAACACATTATAAACCAACCAGGCACGAGGTACTTTTGCTTTATTACAGCAGCTTAGATTCACTCGTGTACCAGTTCTCTGTGCATGGAAACCACATTTTCACAAAATGTCACTAGTAATCTTCAAAAACAGCACGAGTTCTTTACACATAGGTAATTTACATATCAACCCCCACCTTTCCCATTCATTTGCATGACGTCGGGTGAAAACGTTAGGTATGGGATATTCCTGCCCTTCAGGTAGGTATTGCTGAGCTCTCTATACCAGAAGGCCCCTTCCTGGGATGACACACTCGGTCCCGCCTACCGAGGGGATAAAACCGTCACTCACAGGAAGATCTTCCTCTTTTTCCATCAAACCCGTGAGGGCGACCAGAGCGACTCGCGTGTGGTGGTCGTCTTCTCTTTCAGGGAACCAGGGTTACAGTAAGTAACCTAACGCGCCCTTTCAATTCTAAGACAACTACCACTACATTAGGTATGGGATAATGTATACCAAAGCCGGTGTGAGGGAGAAGGAATGGCAGCATATGAGGGATGCACAAGCACTGTCTAACCCAGAGGTTAGAGGTGTGAACTTACACCCTCAAGGACCCTCGTGCCTACAGAAGGCAAAACAGGGTCTACCACATTAATACGGTAGAACCTGGAGAAAGTATGCGGCGTAGCCCAGCTAGCCACAGTACAAATGTCAGACATCGAGGCACCTTTGAAAAGGGCCCAAGATGTAGCCAACCCTCTAGGTGAGTGTGCGGCTACCCTACCAGGTGGGGGCAAGCCAGCACCATCATTCGCAGTCTAGACTGTGTCAACAATCCAGTGTGACAGACGCTGCTTAGAGGGGCTGTCCTAGGGTTCGTGTTCCGTGACGGATGAAGAGCTGGTCAGATTGACGCAGAGCTCTTGCCCTATGCAAATAGCATCTCAATGCCTGCACTGGGCAGAGGAAATTCAATCTCTCATCCTCCATTGAAGCAAACGGAGGTGGATGGAAGGACTCCAGTTCCACAGGAAAGCAGGGTTGGTGTGCAGCGACACCCTGCTGCCATCCTCCCAAATACACATGCAGGAGCTGTGCACAGACAGCACCTGCAGCTCACTGATCCGCTTAGTGGAGGTGATAGCTAAGAGGAAGGCTGTCTTCATAGACAGGTACTTCAGCTCTAAGGAGTGTAAGGGTTCAAACGGGGCCTTCGTGAGAGCCTCTAGTACAATATTAAGGCTCCATTCAGAGAGAACAGTCCTCCTAGGAGGGCGTAATCACTGTGCGCCTTTAAAGAAAATGGGTAGCCAAAAAATGCGCACCCGGAGACATAGAATCTACAGGGGCATGGCAAGCAGAGATAGCCGCTGAATACACCTTCAAGGTGGAAGGTGACCTTCCAGCACCAAGCAGTTCCTGCAGGAACTGCAATATGACTGGCTTAGGGCAAGTGATGGGGTCATGGTTTCTAGCCAGACACCAAGCTTGAAAATACTTCCACTTATAGCTTTACAAAAAACCTAGTGGAGTCTGCCCTAGCGCTCTGCATCGTATTGTAAAATGCAGAGATGGTTTTCTCTCAGTTTCTTTATTGTCTGCATTGTAAAACGCAGAGATTGTTTTCTCTCTGTTTCTTTATTATTATTATTATTATTATTATTATTATTATTATTATTATTATTATTATTATTATCAGCTATTGCACCGTATCTGTATTTTTATGCTATTGTTTTAATTACTAATCAGACTTTCGGATTTGGGGGTCTTGGGCTGTGACTCAAATTCCATTGACTCTTCTGGAGAAGCTGGTATGGCTGACGCCACTCACTTGCTCTCTCTCGTTACGATGCCTAGCTAGAGGGAGAAAGCGAGTGACATCAGCCATATCAGCTGGAATGGAATTTGAGAAAGGGGCGGTCCCACGTGGTTCCTTATTATATTTTTTTTTAAATAATTAAAATACAGCTCCAGAATATGGGAAAGCAAAAAAAAAAAAAACAGCACAGGATCGTAATACTAATAAGGTAATGAAGTGGTAATTATTAATATTTACACGTTTAGCAGTGGTGCAGGGCAGCAGTGTGGAGTAGTGGTTAGGGCTCTGGACTCTTGACCGGAGGGTCGTTGGTTCAATTTAGGGGACTGTGACAAAGAGCGAATGAATCTGAATCAACAATCTCCCTCTTGACCTGTGAGAGCACTGTACAGCAAGAATTGCGTGCCCCGTACTGAATGTTTTGGCAGTTCATTCCCGGGGGCAGTCGGAAACCGGCCATTCAGGAAAGGGATGGCGTCACGGTACCAGGAGTCCCCGTCCTAGTACGGTAAGCAAAGTTTCAGTCATGAATTGGAGGAGACGTGATTGAACTAGCTATCGGAGGGGGCGGGTCTGAGGGTACTTTAGGGGGACGTGACACCATAATCGGTTACTTTGTTGTGGTTGATGGGAGGAAACGAGGACTGTTTGGAGCGAGAGTTAAGTGTTTCTGTTTGTTTTGGAACCGTGTGTCTTTTGTCATTGCCAGAATAATTAAGCACGGATCTGGGAGCTGCAGCCTGGGGCCAGCGATTCACCCGGACCGCATCTGCACTTAACCAAGCATCACTGTTTCCAGCACCGCACCTGCACTAAGAGCACGCTCTATCCAGAGACGTGTCTGTGTTTGTGCTGTGTTTTGTGGTTTTTGTGATTATTATTTCGGGACTGCAACCCCTTGTTTTGACGCAGGCAATACCCATTGCTGGGTAGAGCCAGCTGTATTATTTGAGCCCGGTTTTGTGCTGGCAATACCCATTGCTGGATAGAGCCATCTTTATTATTTAATCATTGGTCAAGAAATAAAAGGAACTTGAAGCGTGAACTTTGTGTTTGTCCTTGTCTGTAGCACTTGCATCACCCTGTCACTATGCACGGCAACCCACACGTTCACACGTGGTGTCAGTACGGGAGATGGACATTGCCACGCTCACTGCGCTATTGCAAGCGCTGGAACAGAGACGGGAGACGGAGGAGAGACAAAGGGAGGAGAGATACACGGCGCTGATAGAGAGGGTCGAGCTCAGGAACGCATGCCAGGCACCAGTGGTACCCGTGATGGCGCCCCCTAAGGCACGGGCGCATAAGATGACAGCAGAAGATGACCCCAAGGCATACTTGGTTGCCTTTGAGCAGTTGGCCACCACTGCGCAATGGCCAAAGAAGTACTGGGCCAGTCAATTGGGCCCCTGTCTGAGCGGGGAGGCTCAGGCAGCGTACCAAGCCATGGCTGACGAGGAGGCTAGCCAGTACGACCTAGTCAAGCGGGCCATCCTCCAGCACCTCAACATCACGGGGGAAACACATCGGAGACCACGGGAGACCCGTCCCAGGGTGGTCGCCCAGAAACTGTGTGACCACATGGTGCACTGGCTTAGCCCTGCACAAAAGACCGGTGCACAGATGGGTGAGGCAATAGTCTTGGAGCAGTTCTGCAATGTGGTCGGCACGGAGACACAGGACTGGATACGGCGTCACAACCCAGACACCCTGGAGGCCGCCGTCAAACTGGCGGATGACTTTGAGGACTCTTGGGTCTCCCTCAGAACCGGATTACTGACCCCTCTTTTTCCTCTCACCAGCGCCCACAGTACCACCAACACCTCCTCCTCCCCTGGGACCCCGACCGGCCAAACTGCCGATCCCAATGGGCCGACCCAGCTGGGGTAGATTTACTACCTTATCAACAGCGGGACAGATTGCTAACCCCGGTGCCTTCTGCCCCTATTATCAGTTTTAGGTGCCATGAACCTGGACACATCGCCCGCATGTGCCCCTCGGCAATGGAGTGCAACGTGGTGATGTGTAACTTGGCATCTGAGGCAGGTAAGGAATGGGGAAATGGTCGGGAGGGGCCTTGTGTTATTGATGTGGTGGTTGGTAATGTGAGTACCCAGGCTTTAGTGGACTCAGGGTGTGCACAGACCTTAATTCAATCAGATCTCTTAGGCGGTGTGTCGTGGCAGCCCCAAGGCAAGGTGGCGATCTCCTGCATCCATGGAGACACGGCGACATACCCCACCCTAAAAGCATTATTGTTGATAGGTCAGACACAGCGCCACCTCACAGTGGGGGTGGTGGAAAGGCTGCCGCACCCCGTAATTCTGGGCCGTGACTGGCCACAGTATCGGCAAATTACTCCAAAGGCAGTCCTGACCGCACACGTAACCGTGGCAGACAGAGCTGGGGAAACGATTGGTGAGATTTTTCCCCTGCAAGCTGACCTGTTCTCTTCCCTTTTTCCGTCTTAGGAAAACAAAGAAAGAGAGACGGATGGAAAAATGGGAAGGTGCGTCTCTGAAACGAGGCTGGGGACTGGTGGGAGAGAGCGTAGATGGTATCAAGCGCCACTCAAGGGGAGTCTGTACGCAGTGTGACCGAGAGGGTGAGGTTATTGGGCCATTCAGGGCAGATGTTACTCCGGCCCCTCTCAATGTACCGGACATGTGAGGCTCAAGCGCGGACCTAGTGTGGGACCAGAAAAATGACCCCACACTGGTGCACGCTTGGGGACAGGTCCGGTCTATTGAAGGTAAGGATGTTGAAGGCGCTGGGGCGCTGGTATATCCGCACTTCATTATCAAGGGGCAATTACTGTATAGGGTAAACTCTGCCCCGGGCACAGGGCAGCCTGTAACACAATTGATGGTTCCTCCATCCTGTCGGCCCGAGGTCATGAGGCTGGCGCATGACATCCCCTTTGCAGGACACTTGGGAGCCGGCAAGACGAGGGAACGCATATTGGCTCGATTTTATTGGGTAGAGCTTCATAGTGAAGTGTCAAAATATGTAGCCACATGCCAGCGAGTAGCGCCGGGTCAAGTGCGCCCTGCCCTTTTGGTCCCACTGCCAATAATTTCCACTCCCTTTGAGCGCATTGCAATGGACATAGTCGGCCCTTTGCTACCTTCTGACTCCGGGTATACGCACATATTAGTAGTGGTGGATTATGCAACGCGATACCCGGAGGCAGTTCCTTTGAGGTCCACTAGTGCCGCTGCAATAGCCAAAGAACTAGTACAGATTATGTCGAGAGTAGGGATCCCCAAAGAGATACTGACTGATCATGGAACTAACTTTCTGTCTCGAACGCTACAGCAGGTGTATAAAATGTTAAAAATATGTCCCATCCGGACATCTGTTTATCATCCACAGACGGTTTGGTGCAACATTTTAACCAAACATTAAAGCAGATGCTGAGACGATTTGTGAATCAGGAGCAGAAACATTAGGCATCGCTTCTCCCCTACCTCCTTTTTGCAGTGAGAGAGGTGCCACAGAGTTCGACAGGATTCTCCCCATTTGAGCTCTTGTATGGGCGACATCCTCACGGCATCCTCAATCTGTTGAGAGAGGGGTGGGAAGAGCATAAAGGCTCGTCCAAAAACGTAGTCCAGCATGTGCTCCTACTCCATGATCACCTGGATTTGGTCGGTCGTTTGGCCCAGGACAATCTAAAATCGGCTCAGCACCGGCAACAGCAGCATTACAACCAAAATGCACGGATTCGGACCTTTCGGCCAGGAGACAAGGTAATGCTGCTTCTTCCCACGTCGGAATCCAAGCTATATGCTAAATGGCAGGGGCCATATCAGGTGATTCGGGCTATAGGCAAAGTCAATTATGAAATTCGGCAGCCCGATTGCCACAAGGAACGGGAAATTTACCATGTCAATTTATTAAAGCCCTGGCAGGCAAGGGAAGCCTTATTTATAGCCCCAGGCGAGGTAGAGGATGATTTTGGACCCTGAATGGAGGCTCCTAGTATACAGAACATTCCGATGGGGGAACAGTTACTCCCAGATCAGCAGAGAGATCTGCGCAGGTTAATTGAGGAGTTCAGTGATGTTTTTTTCTGATGTGCCCGGCAGAACTAATCTCGATGAATATGACATTGTCTCTTCCCCAGGTGTCACAGTGTGAGAGAGACCCTACCGGATCCGGGAAAGTCGACGAGGTGGCATTCGCAAAGAGGTGAGCTTTGGGTGATTGAACCTTCCAGGAGCGAGTGGTGCAGTCCAATTGTGATAGTGGCCAAAAAGGACAGCACCAACCGCTTCTGTGTTGATTTCCATAAGGTAAACGCTATTGCCAAGTTCGATGCATATCCCATGCCTCTGGTCGACGAGCTTCTCGACAGACTGGGAATGACGAGGTTCATTTCGACTTTGGACCTGACAAGGGATACTGGCAAATCCCATTAACCCGCAGATCACTTGAGAAAACTGCATTTTCTACCCCTGATGGTCTGTTTCATTTCACAACCATGCCGTTTGGGCTACATGTTGCGCCCGCTGCCTTTCAGAGACTAATGGACCAGGTTTTACGCCCACATCGTGAATATGCAGCAGCGTATATTGATGATGTGGTTATCTACAGCTCCACCTGGCGGGAGCTTTTGGCTAGGGTCACAGCTGTCTTGCAGTCTCTGAGGGTAGCATGGCTGACAGCCAACTTGGGTAAATGTGCATTTTGCCAAAGAAGAAACACAATATTTAGGATTTATTATGGGACATGGGCAGGTGAAACCCGTCGCCACCAAAGTCCAGGCTTTGATGGACGCGGCAATCCCGAAAACCAAGTCCCAGGTGAGGTCTCTCTTGGGGTTGGCTGGTTATTACCGTCTATTCATCCCTGAGTACGCCACAGTGGTGAACTCTCTAGTGAACCTCACTAAAAAGAGCGCAGCAAATTTAATTAAATGGACAGGAGAATGTCAGGAGGCCTTTGATACCATTAAGCAACGACTCTGCCAAGCCCTCACCCTAATCACACCAGATTTTGATAAGGAATTCCACCTCCACACCAACGCTTCGGATGTTGGTCTGGGGGTGGTCTTGTCCCAGCGGGTTGATGGAGTAGAACACCCTATCCTGTATATAAGCAAAAAATGCTCCCTCGGGAGCACAACTACTCCGTCATAGAAAAGGAATGTCTGGCCATTAAATGGGCCACTCAGACCCTATGAAGGATAGCAACGCCCGGATAACTCAGTGGTATCTGGTGCTGCAACCCTTCATGTATTTCATGACACACAGGAACACTACTGCTGTACCCTTGAGCAAGGTACTTTACCTAGATTGCTCCAGAAAAAACCCAACTGTATAAATGGGTAATTGTATGTAAAAATAATGTGATATCTTGGATAATGGCGTTGGCTAAGAAATAAATAATAATAATAATGATCCACTGCTCCCTATCCATTTAAAGCAGTATGTTTTTAAACTGCATAAAGGCCACGTTTTCTTTTTCTTTCTAAAGCAGTCATTTTTTAAACCGACTAAAAGCCACTTTTTTTGTTTGTTTGTTTTTTGTTCTTAAATCAGTAAAGTTTTAAAACTGTATAAAGGCAAGTGTTTTTTTTCTTTTCTTTTAGCTGTAAAGATTTAAACTGCATATAGGGCATTTAAAAGGCACTTTTAACACACTGTTTACATGGAACAGATCAATATACTCGACATGTTTTTTTTCTCGTTTAATTAATTATTTTAGGTAAATAAAAGTATAGACTCTTCAGAATCACTTTTCTATAAAATACAATTGAAACGCTGACAATTCGCAGAGAAAACTTCTGAAAGGGAGTATCACTACATATCACCATCACTGAAATAGCAATACATCTCTTGCTGTCTGCATCATATACTGTTTTATTTTAACTGTTTAAAATAAATAAAGACACTTCTACAAAAACCATTGCAAGCATACCCCCCAAGAAGGACCTCAGTAACCAAATCAATCAGTGGCAAGCATGGACACATCAACCAATGCTTTGTGGCTGCTTCCCAGGTGTGCATAGTCATGTTTTGAGGACTAGATGTGTAACAAATAAAATGTTGCAGTGTACTGTAAATATCCACATTAATCTGGAATTGTGCATGTGTGTAATGGCTTACCTGCAGTAGTTGTTGTGTAGACCCGCATCTGGATTCGCATTTGGAGAGTACTGTGGAACATGAGGATAGTCAATGTTCCAATTCTGGCAAAATATGTTGCGTTTTGTAACATGTCTGGTTCCTTGATATCCTATTCCTGCCCCATATCGGCAGTCATCACCTGTTCATATTAAAAATAAAAAAAATAAAAATTACTGTTAACAACTTAGCATCAAAAATACAAAACTTTTGGCAGACTTCTGTTGGTAGTTATTACTGTACGTCCATTCCTTAACATTTTTATTTATTTTTTAAATCGGTAGGTTACGTATGTAACCAAGGTTCTTTCACGTATTGAGATATTATACCCAAGCTGTCATGGAGGAGGACGATCGGCAGCTGGAGGCGGACACAAGCCAGCCCCTGAGCCTGCAGAGGAGGCCTGTGCCACCCCAAGGACCCTTGAACCCAGGGCCCACGAGGCAGCCATGTGGCGCCAGTCCCACACCTGCGTACGCAGTGACCACAGTGTCAACCACCCAGTGGGACAGTCTGTGGGTCGAGAGGCCAAGGCCCTTGGTCTGAACACCATGACAGACGAAGAGCTGATCTGTCCTGTGGATAGTCTTTATCCTGTCAAGGTAGCATCTCAATGCCCAGACCAGGCAGAGGAGATTGAGCTTCCTGTCCTCCTCGGTGGTGAACGGAGTTAACTCAGAGATCACCTTTGGAAGAAAGGCCGGGTTCATCCAAAGGGAGACCCTGCACCCTTTATCCCAGAAGCAGCAACAGGAGGGGTCCATGGTGAGGGCCTGTAGCTTACTGATGTGCTTAGCCGAGGTGATAGCGAGCAGGAAGGCAATCTTCATCGATACATACTTGATGTCCGATGAAGACAGAGGCTCAAACGGGGCCTTTGAGAAGAGCCTCTAGAACAACATCTAGCCGCCACTTGGGGAGCGTCTCCTTACGAGGGGGACTCAAAAGCCAAGCTTTCCTCATGAAGCATGTCGCCAGGGCATGACCGCCCGGGGTGACTGAGGGGTGGCAAGCAAAAATTGCTGGCAGGTAGACCTTCAAGTCGTCCAAGAGCTCTTGAAGGAACTGCAAAATGATGGGCATAGGGCAGGACAAGGGGTCATGACCATGGCACCCGCACCAGGTCTCGAACAGCTAGCGGTACGAGTACATCAACCGGGTGGAAGGTGCCCGAGCATTCTGCAGCCTCTCTACCACTGCTTCCGACGGCCATAGGGCTGTGAAGTGGTCCCATTCAGGGAGTGTGCCTCCCGCCTGAATGAGAAGATCTGCCCATAGGGGTAGCTGCCACGGCCTGCTGTGCAGCAGCTGCTGGAGGGAAGAGAACCAGATCCTCCTGGGCCACTTAGGTGCCAAAAGGAGGTCTGTCGCTCCCGCTCTCCGGATCTTCTCCAGGAAGGCCAGGAGCAGCGGCAGAGAGGGAAAGCCATTGAGGATTCGCCGGCCCAGAATGGGATGGAAGCCTACTCGGTGGATGGCATGCTTCACCAGCAATGCGGCCACTTCCTGTTGGAGCGACTGGACCTGAACCGGATCTGTCACAGCCATGACAACATTCCAGGAGAAGGGAGGGGGTCCTGTGCGCAACTGAAGCACGTACCCTGAGTGGACCGTGGCTAGCACCCAGATGTCAGAGGTGTATCGTCCACATGCTGAGAGATGGTGCTGTGTTAAGGGGTGCAAGAGCGTCGGTGGCATCCTGTCAGGAGCGCTTCTTATCCGGCCATTGCCGGTAAGACTTGCCGCAACCCTTCCCTCCATGAGGCCTGATGGGTTTCTTGGCCGGCTGAGAAGCCTGTGGGCGGGGCTGCCTTTGTCCCTGCCGTCGGCCGATGGTGCAGATCAAATTTCAAGGTGGCAGGCTTACAAGGGCCCAGGAGCGCTAACACACTGCAGTTTCCCAAAAGATGAGAGATCTTGTCCGGTATCATCACTGCCACCCGGCCTGCTGCCTCGTGTCGCTCCTGGGAGTGGTGGAGCATCTCCTCCACTTTTGGGCCAAAGGTGAACCCAGGAGAAATGGGAACATCTAAAAACGACCCCTTTTGGGTGTCTGGGATGCGCACCTGGGACAGCCAGAGCTGTCTGTGGACCACCACCAGAGCCGCCATAGAGCGCCCTAGAGCAGCACCCTGGAAGCCATTGACCTCCACAAAGGCCGAAGAGACCAGTCGGATTTCTGAAGAGGTGAAGTCGGTGGTGGGGAGTGCCAATAAGCCCTTTAAGTAGGCAGACAAGAGGCAGTGCTCGCCACATAGGCTTGCTTGGTATGGGTCTCAGTGACGCGGCACTGCTTATTCGGGCACATCAGGCAAACTAAAACTCTGGTGCTTTCAGTTTGGTCTACTGCTGAGGCTGCTGTGGCCACTGACTGTGTACGAGGTTTCTTTGACAACAGTAGAGAAGCTGGAAGCTTTAATCAGTGCATACATCAGGAAATGGTTGTGAGTTACATGCAGCCTCAGCAGAGTGGGACTCTATGGTAAAGGAATACTGCAGCTATCAGTCTCCGCTCTAACCGAGGAGCTTAAGTGCGCCAAGGTCCGACTGGAAATTACATTAGTAGAGTCATGTGACAAATGCGTAAAGGAGGCAGCACCTGTGTTGAAAACTGGAAGAAAGTGGGCGGCGAAGAAAGCCATGGAAGATGCAAAGGCTGCCCTTCGAATCGATTATATCATGGGGCAAGTTCAGCATCAAAGAGGGGGTCTTGGTCTCAGTTCAGCTCCTCCTACATAGCACAAGGCAACCCAGCTCAATGGAGGAAGCTGGTAGTCAACGAGGTGCAAAAGCAGGAGGAAAGGATGAGGTGCATAAAGGCCGTTTCCCAGGCCAGCAGGGAGAATGGATGAGATGGGAGAGTGTGGAACAACACAAGATTGGCTGGCAAGACCTATGGACCATGGAACAGAGCACAATCAGTTTCCTCATCAGGTGAACATATGATGTTCTCCCATCACCACAGAACACCTTGTGTCCTTTGTGTTTATCACTTGCAACATTAAAGCACATTTTAACAGGATGTAAGGTGGATCTTAGCTAAGGACAGTTTACTTGGCACCATGACCAGATGCTGCGATTTTTGGCCTTAGCATTGGAAGACAAGCGTAACATGACCAATAAGTTGCCACCAGTTCCTTCAAAACATTACACACAAAAGACAACATTTCTCCACCCAGGAGAGCAACTGCCAAGAAAAGGTGTTAAAACCAAGCCTCGTCCTTGGACAACTGGAAGCTGCTAGAGACTGGAAAATGCTGGCAGATCAACGGTGGAGGCATCCATTGGTCAACGGTTTATTTTTCCACCAGAGACTGCCACCACTAAGTTTCGACCAGATATTGTCTTGTGGTCTGGATCAGCATCCTTGTTCACTTGGTAGAGTTAACAGTGCCATAGGAGGATGCTGTAGATGAGGCATATGAGAGGAAGAAACTGCGGTATGCTCAACTAGCCACTGAAGTGGAACAGCGAGGATGGAGAGTCTGTGTTTACCAAGTGGAGGTGGGTTGTCGAGGATTTGTGGCACACTCTACAACCCGGTTTCTCAGAGACGTCGGATTCAGTGGCCAAGAGTTGTGTCGCACAGTGAAGAACTTATCTGAAGCAGCAGAGAGGAGCAGCAACTGGCTGTGGTTGAGACAGAAAGAGTCTGGTTGGGGATCTCAAGCACAATAGAAAGAAAGAAACGCTGATGTACGGGTAAGTAAGCTGGGTTTAGTTGAGTGGGGGACAGAGGGTGGTGGTGCTGGGACGCCAGAATCACCGTCGAGCCCTCTTGAGGTGTCGTGGGCTAGTCGACGAAACACAGATGATGGAAGGTGCCCACTTGAAGACCCAGGAGAAGTACCCTACTTAGCTTCCTGCAATATATCTCAGCCTTCTAAACACCCACAGCTACAGAATGGAATTGCTACATGACACGCAATTGGATAAAAATGTCACCTGTCCCTCCCCCAACTTGCACATTCTACAGTACTAGCACTGCTTTAGAGAATGAAACCTGAAACGTTAGACTGAGAAACCGATCATAGAATAGAATGGGAAAAGTGACATACGCACGTACGGCATGGTACTGTAAGTGGGTTTTCAATTGATGTACGTGCGTACGTCATGGAGTTGAAGTGGTTAATGGTTTATTTACGGTTGCCAAATTACTAGTGCTAAGACACAACATTGTCATATTCATGCCTGATTGTGGTCATTCTGCGTAGGCAGCAAACGGTGGAACTGCGCCACATGGCTGATCGCACCCTGGAACCTCAAAGAGGCAGAAGGGAGAAGTCTTTCCGCCAACTCGCTCTCCTCGGGCTCCTCCGTCTCCCATTCTGGGGAAGAATCTCCTGGCTCCGATGATGGGAAGCCAAAGGAGTCTCCATCCAGGAACACCGTCAGGGAAATGGCATCAGAGACCTCCCACTGAGGGGGGTCCTCCACGGGAGCCATGGTGACAACCGGCTAGAACACAGGAGGGGGGATGGGAGAGGGAGGGATGTGTTCCAACTTCTGTGCCACAATGTACTCCAGTACCACAGACATCTGGGACTGGAGCACCTCTAGAGCAGAAGGGGACTCCTCTTTGACTCAACTACGTTTAGGAGGCAGGGTGACAGGAGTGGAGGAGCTAAGCGGAGTGGTGGAGCTGAGCAGAGTGTCCGTGGTTCCAGGCCTGGTGGAGGTGGCTATGGCCAGAGCCTCTGCAGTAGCACTAGAATGGGGTGCAGGCTCTCCCGTCAGTGAACACAGCCTCTGGTGGAGGATCCTGGCTTGGAACATCCCATAGATCTTGCATAAGCCGGGGTCAGATAGAGCCCGAGAGGCATGCTAAATCACCAAGCAGGAGACTCACAAGATGTGTGGATCCTCTGGAGGAAGCTTCCTCCTACAGGACAAGCACCAATGGAACTTGGCCCCACCTGCAGACATAGTGATGGTGTGGCGTCGCTGGAAGGTCCTCACTGCAACCCAAATCGGGCAAACGGGGGCACCGAAGTGCGCCACTGCACCTAGACGCGGAAGCAATAAAAATTACACTGACTGTCGAGCGGGACGGGCACTGAAGTGAACCGACGCAACAAGCAGTCAAGTGTGGGTGTGGGGGGTGGCAGTGAACACCAAGGGCACTGAGCACTGAGGTGCAAAGCACTGAGGGCACCGAAGTGCACCAAGCACTGAGCTACTGCACCTAGTGCACCAAGAGCACCGAAGTGCACCGAGCACAGACGGAACTGAGGTATAAGCACCATGTGCACCAAAGTGCATCAAGCACCGAGTGCACCAAGCACAGAGCTACTGTACTACAAAAGTGGCGACGTGTACTGAAGTGCAGCGATGTGTCAGCACTGAGGCCCCCATGCACAGACTGCACCGAGCACCAAAGCGCCGAGCTGACAAGAGTGCACCAACAGCACCAAGCACCGAAGTACACGGATGCACCGATCTGTCTAACAGCTGCATGCCTGCGCTGACTGCACCGAGGTG
Source organism: Acipenser oxyrinchus oxyrinchus (assembly GCA_030684275.1). NCBI lineage: Eukaryota > Metazoa > Chordata > Actinopteri > Acipenseriformes > Acipenseridae > Acipenser > Acipenser oxyrinchus. Next base: position 3,368,890 of record CM060280.1, on the reverse strand, counting down.
ATAACGCACTGACTACACCAAGGTGATAACACACTGACCACATCGAGCGCCGAAGCACGGAGCAGAGGTGTGCGTCGACTACACCGATCACCGAAGCGGCAAGCAGCGGTGAGGTCGTAAATACCAACTACCACGTACCGAAGTGCCACATAGAGGGTACTAAAACACTTTTAAGTGCTCATCGAGGCAAGACACTGGAGCAAGGCAAGTCAGTAACTGAAGTGCAAGCATAACAGCACTGAAAACACCCACACACTACACTGGATTCCCCTAAAGAAACCCCCCTCAAACTCAAGCCTGCCTGCTGCACAAGAGAGAGCTGGTTGATCAGATTTTGGTTTATATATTGTGAGAAAGTGTAGTCCTGGGGAGAAAAGGCCTTCATTTGTTTAATTGTTTAATTACATTGGTTAATTGTTTGATTAGTAATGATCCCCTGCACCTGGCTATCATTGTAAATTAGTGCCAGGTGCAGGGTATTTTATTTTGTTATTGTTAAAATAGCGCAAAAGCTTTGTTACAATATATATTTATATATATATATATATATATATATATATATATATATATATATATATATATATATATACACACACATACACAGTAGCCTCCAGGATTATTCATACCCTTAATTACATTATAATGGAGTTTAGCAAAATAAATGAAAGTGTACATACAGTATTTGTTGCATAAATTAATGGAAACATTAATATTTTTGTCCAATCAGTAAAAACAAAATGAATGTACACTTTTTTTTGATACATTAAATTAAGGGTATGAATAATTCTGGAGGCTACTCACTCTCGATCCCCCCCTCCCCTTCTCCCCCTCTCCCCCTGCATGCTTTGTATGGTGCTTTATGGCAAACCGTGCATGATTAGACTTGGGACACATGTATTGGCAGAGGTGTACGCAGATACAAAAGGGAGCAGATTGGCACACTTGTTACATTAATTGTGGGTGGGTTCCCTTGCTACATTGAAGGCCCTAACTGTAACTTTTGTGTTAGATGTTGATTGGGTTTGTTTTATATCACTAGGGTGAACGGGGGGTTTTGATAGGTAGTTACCATCCGGGGGGTTGGACCTGCATGGTAACTAGGGTGTTGCTAGGCACCAAGAGATTATAATATAAGTCATGGCGGAGTGGTTGGCTGGCAGTATACACCGCCTCTTAGAGTTGGAGCTAGCCACCATCTCCCCCTACTAATACTGCCTGTTCTGCCAAATACTGTAAATAATAAAGAGTTGTTTTTGTTTGAAGCAATCCCTGTCTCCGGCAATGGTGTCTGCACCCCAGTTCAGTACAATATATATAAAAATATAAAATCTTACATGAACATTCATGTGCAAGAATCATGAAGACCAAGAAAATCGCATAATCTTGCTTCCACTTCATTTTGGTCCTTTGAATTTCCTATGATATGAGGAATAAAAAGCACATTATTAAAAACAAAGTTTTAAAGAGAATTATATTAAATGTTACAGTCTGAAATGTACTTGAAACAATACTAGCTTTTGGATTCAATTTGAAAGACAACAATGGCTTACTTGCATAAGTTTCATGATAAATAAAGTAGTTTATGACTATACAGACTAAGGTAAATTGCAGCCCTGTGTTTGTTTACAGGTCAAATTGGTGGACAATATAATCAGGTCTTACCCAAACCATAATACATCTTAGTTTTCAGTTTGGAAGAAAACACAATGTTCATTTGGCCAGAACCACACATACAAGACAAGTAAGAAATGTGGTTACTATGGTGACAGTAACCATAGACAGAAACCACACCTACGCCAAAAGACTGCTAGATGTGTACAGCAATCCTGCTGAAGCGACAAAATAAAGCTCCAGTAGTTTATGAGTTATGAGTAGGGCCCTGTATTTTTCATGGCTCTTTTTTTAAAATCTGAATTTCAGTCCTCCAGCCCCAATATGCTAATATAGCCTCTTCATTAAGCCACCATTGAGCAATCATTAACAATCATTGCGTTACTTTAATCATCTCAATTCATCATCCTATTGTTGTGTGCGCTGGCTCAATGTAACCTAATGCTTTTTTAAATTTATATTTTATGTAGTTGGTAGGCTACATCTATAAAAAATAGGTCTCTCTATGTTTTTTTTTTTTTAACGCATGAATTTACTGAATGGCCACAATTGTTCCTCCAAATAATTATTTTTTTCTAATTAGTATGAGCTAAATGTGTTGATTTCATAACTAGTACATACAGTAAGTTTAACTAGAGGGACAACTAAAGGTTAACAATTGAATTACAAGTGTAAAAAAGGTCAGGTAAAATGCAGGGCCCTAGTTATAAGAATACAAAGAATACATGGTGGACACATCACACGCAAAAATTAGAGAAATGAAAACGACAAAGTTGAGCAGTAAGATTTCCCTCCAAGGTTGCCAAGGATGCCCAGACTGATTCTTTTAACTTGGCTTGTGTGTTTCCTTTCTCACTTTAAATGGCTGGGCTTCTTTTGTAACATGGTCATTTTCATGTTTGAAAACATTTTTGTTATAGACATGATTTATACCTGTCGTTTAAAAGAAAGCTGGCATTCATTTACTATACTTTTTTCTTTTAATTATAAGTTATTAGAAGTTTTGATAATGCTTTATTTGAATGCTCCTCTATGTAGCCTACATAACACCTTCATAAAGGCTACATAACATCTCATAACAACGTTCATAAAGCTTTATAACAACTTCCCCACCCGTCATAACAGGTGCATAAGTATTCATAACATTTGTCATAGCATTTGTCTTATAGCTAGTGACATAACACTACTTACCACTTGACATAGAAAAACTCCTCCGGAGTTCAGAATTTTGGGGCAAAGTGACATAACACACTGTGATTGGGTGCCAGCCCGCCTCTATAATTTGTGTCATTATTATTATTTTTGCAGTTGCTTTCATTATGATTTTCATTATAATTATTGTTTATTTTGGATCGGCAGGGAGGTGGTTAAATTCCTCCCTGCAAAATACATGTGAGAATGTGGCTGGAGCCTTAATTAGTTCAGAACATAAGAACATTTACAAATGAGAGGAGGCCATTCAGCCCATCTTGCTCGTTTGGTTGTTAGTAGCTTATTGATCCCAGAATCTCATCAAGCAGCTTCTTGAAGGATCCCAGGGTGTCAGCTTCAACAACATTACTGGGGAGTTGATTCCAGACCCTCACAATTCTCTGTGTAAAAAAAGTGCCCCCTATTTTCTGTTCTGAATGCCCCTTTATCTAATCTCCATTTGTGACCCCTGGTCCTTGTTTCTTTTTTCAGGTCGAAAAAGTCCCCTGGGTCGACATTGTCTATACCTTTTAGGATTTTGAATGTTTGAATCAGATCGCCGCGTAGTCTTCTTTGTTCAAGACTGAATAGATTCAATTCTTTAAGCCTATCTGCATACAACATGCCTTTTAAACCCAGAATAATTATGGTCACTCTTCTTTGCACTCCTTCTAGAGCAACAATATCCTTTTTGTAACGAGGTGACCAGAACTGAACACAATATTCTAGATGAGGTCCTACTAATGCATTATAAAGTTTTAATATTACTTCCCTTGATTTAAATTCAGCACTTTTAACAATATATCCTAGCATCTTGTTGGCCTTTTTTATAGCTTCCCCACATTGTCTAGTCAACATAAACTCCTAGGTCTTTTTCATAGATTCCTCTTCAATTTCAGTATCTCTCATATGATATTTATAATTCACATTTGTATTGCCTGCGTGCAGTACCTTACACTTTTCTCTATTAAATGTAATTTGCCATGTGTCTGCCCAGTTCTGAATGCTGTCTAGATCATTTTGAATGATCTTTGCTGCTGCAACAGTGTTTGCCACTCCTCCTATTTTTGTGTCGGCTGCAAATTTAACAAGTTTGCTTACTATACCAGAATCTATATTAATGTAGATTAGGAAAAGCAGAGAACTCAATACTGATCCCTGTGGTACACCACTGGTTACCTTGCTCTATTTTGAGGTTTCTCCTCTAATCAGTATTTTCTGTTTTCTACATGTTAACCACTCTCTAATCCATGTGCATGCATTTCCTTGAATCCCAACTGCGTTCAGTTTGAGAATTAATCTTTTATGCGGGATTCTGTCAAAAGCTTTCTGGAAATCTAAATAAACCATGTCGTATGCTTTGCAATTATTCATTGTCAATGTTGCATCCTCAAAAAAATTAAGCCGGTTAGTTAGACACGATCTCCCTTTCCTAAAACTATGCTGACTGTCTCCCAGGATATTGTTACCATATAGGTAATTTTCCATTTTAGATCTTATTATAGTTTCCATAAGTTTACATATAATAGAAGTCAGGCTTATTGGTCTGTAGTTACCTGGTTCGGTTTTGTCTCCCTTTTTGTGGATCGATATTACGTTTGCAATTTTCCAGTCCTTTGGTACAACCCCTGTCTCAAGAGACTGTTGCATGATCTTGGTTAGTGATTTGTAAATAACTTCTTTCATTTCTTTGAGTACCATTGGGAGGATCCAGCCCAGGGAATTTGTTTATTTTAAGAGCTCTTAGTCCCTTTAACACTTCTGCCTCTGTTATGCTAAAGTTATTTAAAACTCGATAGGAACAGGTATCCTCCTTTGTAAAAACCTGTGAAAAGTAATCATTTAATATATTTGCTATTTTTTTTTCTTCGTCTATTATTTTGCCATTTGTATCTCTTAGATATTTAACCTCCTCTTTGAATGTTGTAATACTGGAAAAACATTTTGGAATTGGTTTTAACCCCCTTAGCAATGTTCATTTCTATCTCTCTCTTGGCCTTTCTAACTTCTTTTTTGACTTGTGTTTGCAGTTCCAAGTACTCTTCCTGTGTACTTTGTTTTTGGTCCCTTTTAAACGCTCTGTAAAGTGCCTTTTTTCTCGGAATATTTTTTTTAATTGATCTATTAAACCATTTTTTTTTAGATTTAGATTTGTCTACTTTTGGGATGTAATTGTTTTGTGCCTCTAGTACTACATCTTTTTTAAAAAAAAAAACATTGCTAATTGTTAATTATTGATTAATTGGGCTACAGCCACAGACAATAAAAACCAGGTGGAATCTTTGTCTGTGTGGAGTGGTTCGGTTTGGAGAGACACAGAGTGAGTGTTACCTGTAAAAGTGTGTGTGTGCTTATATATATATATATATATACAGTACTGTGCAAAAGTTTTAGGCAGGTGTGAAAAAATTCTGTAAAGTAAGAATGCTTTCAAAAATAGACATGTTAATAGATTATATTTATCAATTAACTAAATGCAAAGTGAGTGAACAGAAGAAAAATCTAAATCAAATCCATATTTGGTGTGACCACCCTTTGCCTTCAAAACAGCATCAATTCTTCTAGGTACACTTGCACAAAGTCAGGGATTTTGTAGGCATATAGTCAGGTGTATGATTAAACAATTATACCAAACAGGTGCTAATGATCATCAATTCAATATGTAGGTTGAAACACAATCATTAACTGAAACAGAAACAGCTGTGTAGGAGGAATAAAACTGGGTGAGGAACAGCCAAACTCAGCTAACAAGGTGAGGTTGCTGAAGACAGTTTACTGTCAAAAGTCATACACCATGGCAAGACTGAGCACAGCAACAAGACACAAGGTAGTTATACTGCATCAGCAAGGTCTCTCCCAGGCAGAAATTTCAAGGCAGACAGGGGTTTCCAGATGTGCTGTCCAAGCTCTTTTGAAGAAGCACAAAGAAGCGGACGCGTTGAGGACCGTGAAGCGCAGTGGTCAGCCAAGGAAACTTACTGCAGCAGATGAAAGACACATCATGCTTACTTCCCTTCGCAATCGGAAGATGTCCAGCAGTGCCATCAGCTCAGAACTGGCAGAAAACAGTGGGACCCTGGTACACCCATCTACTGTCCGGAGAAGTCTGGTCAGAAGTGGCCTTCATGGAAGACTTGCGGCCAAAAGCCATACCTTCGGCGTGGAAACAAGGCCAAGCGACTCAACTATGCACGAAAACACAGGAACTGGGGTGCAGAAAAATGGCAGCAGGTGCTCTGGACTGATGAGTCAAAATTTGAAATATTTGGCTGTAGCAGAAGGCAGTTTGTTCGCCGAAGGGCTGGAGAGGGTACACGAATGAGTGTCTGCAGGCAACAGTGAAGCATGGTGGAGGTTCCTTGCAAGTTTGGGGCTGCATTTCTGCAAATGGAGTTGGGGATTTGGTCAGAATTAATGGTCTCCTCAATGCTGAGAAGTACAGGCAGATACTTATCCATCATGCAATACCATCAGGGAGGCATCTGATTGGCCCCAAATTTATTCTGCAGCATGACAACGACCCCAAACATACAGTGAAAGTCATTAAGAACTATCTTCAGCGTAAAAGAACAAGGAGTCCTGGAAGTGATGGTATGGCCCCACAGAGCCCTGATCTCAACATCATCGAGTCTGTCTGGGATTACATGAAGAGAGAGAAGCAACTGAGGCTGCCTAAATCCACAGAAGAACTGTGGTTAGTTCTCCAAGATGTTTGGGCCAACCTACCTGCGGGTTCCTTCAAAAACTGTGTGCAAGTGTACCTAGAAGAATTGTTGCTTGATGCTGTTTTGAAGGCAAAGGGTGGTCACACCAAATATGGATTTGATTTAGATTTTTCTTCTGTTCACTCACTTTGCATTTAGTTAATTGATAAATATAATCTATTAACATGTCTATTTTTGAAAGCATTCTTACTTTACAGCATTTTTTCACACCTGCCTAAAACTTTTCACAGTACTGTATATATATATATATATATATATATATATATATATATATATATATATATATATATATATATATATATACCATTCACAATACTTGCATTGTAAACATTAAAATTCTCATTTCTGTTAATATCTAGGACATTTGAGTATTTCATATGCAATGCAAAGCCATTGTAGATTAGAATTGACTAGGTGCTGGTTGGATCAAACACCTGGACCTTTGACACACAATAATGCTAGAGGCTGGGGCTCAAATCATGGTTCTGTCCATCTCTTCTCCAAGGTGTATTTAGGGTCTGATGACAACAGCTACGCTGCATCATAATAAACCTCTTACATACAGCCAGAGCTGTCTCCAGACCACCACGAGAGCCACCAGGGAAAGTCCTAGAGCATTACCTTGGAAGCCATTGATCTCTACCAAGGCCAAGGAGACCAGACGGATCCCTAAGGAGGTGAAGTCATTGGGAGGGAGGGCCAGCAAGCCCTTCAGGTAGGCGGACAGGAGACCGGCAGAGTTGGACAGCCTTGTCGTCTGAGTGGTCACCATGTAGGCCTGTTTGGTGTGGGTTTTAACATTTGGCCTGATGTCTTGCCATCTCTTTTTTAATTTCTTCTGTGTTTGTTTAGTGGGGGAAATCGCATTCACCTTAAGTAAAACTGACTCCCATTGTCTGTTTGTAATATTAGAATCTGTTCTGCTTGTTTGATATGAAGTAATCCTTTCATCTACAGCACCAGCACCTCTTTAGAGAAATTTGCTTTCCTGCATTTGCCTGTTTTATAAGTTGTTGTCCCAGACGGTCCAGCTTCATTGACGCTTGCCATTGCCTGTATCTGCCAGTAGCAACAAGTGAAGCCAGAACAAGGTCTAAAACCTAGATGAAACGCATTACTTCCCTTTGATCTGCATTAATTGTAATATTCAAAAATAATTTACATAGATGGCGAGCTGACTAATGTCTAAATATTTGAAAATCACTCCTTTCTCTTGACATCTAACTCCAATGCTAACCTATGTGAGAGGTTGGGCATCGATGCCGTGAATAGTAAACTTAGACATCGATGAACATCATTCATCCCAAGCCATTTTTTAAAATCTCGATGAAAATGTAGTCGTCTAAGAAGACGTGTAATTCTAGACATTTGACTAAAATTTAGTCGCCTTTGAAAATGTACCCCAAAATGTCAAACATAGTTGATGTCCTCGAGGCCTTGTTTAGTCAGTTATTTTATACTCTTGTAAGCAAGTGAAACCGGAATTAATAAATAATTATATGACTGCATTATAGGAGCTGCTATTTAATTACAATAGAGAGCAATAATTAACCTGTTAGAGGAAAGCATTGTAATTAAAAAGGTGATGTTTTGTATAGTTGTATAGTTATCTTCAGCTGTGGCAATTTAAGAATGAATTGGTCTTGATTTAACAGTGGGTTCCAACACCACGCCCTTATCCAGTCTATATTAAATATTAAATATTAAAAAAAATAGTTAGCTACTTTCTGGGATCTATATTCAAATATTTTAAAAAAAGTTACTTTCTGGGATCTATATTCAAATATTTAAAACAAAAAGTTACTTTCTGGGATCTGTATTCAAATATTTAAAAAAATAGTTACTTTCTGGGATCTGTATTCAAATATTTTAAAAAATAGTTACTTTCTGGGATCTGTATTCAAATATTTAAAAAAATAGTTACTTTCTGGGATCTATATTCAAATATTTAAAAAAATAGTTACTTTCTGGGATCTATATTCAAATATTTTAAAAAATAGTTACTTTCTGGGATCTGTATTCAAATATTTTAAAAAATAGTTACTTTCTGGGATCTGTATTCAAATATTTAAAAAAATAGTTACTTTCTGGGATCTGTATTCAAATATTTTAAAAAATAGTTACTTTCTGGGATCTGTATTCAAATATTTAAAAAAAAAATAGTTACTTTCTGGGATCTGTATTCAGATATTTTCAATTACTTGCAATTTGTATTTAATTATTTTTCAAATAATAGTTACTTTTCACAAACCATATGTAAAGCTATATTCATCCCAGGTCTGGTACGAGGTGCTTAATATCATATACATACGAACGCTAACATTAACATTAACATTATTTGTTTATTTAGCAGACGCCTTTATCCAAGGTGACTTACAGAGACTACGGTGTGTGAACTATGCATCAGCTGCAGAGTCACTTACAACTACGTCTCACCCGAAAGACGGAGCACAAGGAGGTAAAGTGACTTGCTTCAGATTTAGCTGGCAAGTTAAATATTTAGCTAAATGTTAAATCTTTTTAGAGATTTAACATTTAATTAAATATTTAACTAAATGGGCTGCCGAGTGGCGCATCCAGTAAAGGCCCCTGCTCGTAGTGCAGGGGGTGCGCTACGACTCTGAGGTCGCTAGTTCGATCCTGAGTCGTTCCTTCGCCGGCTGGGGATGGGAGCACACAGGGGCGGTGCAAAATTGGCCGAGCGATGCCCAGGGTTGGGGGGAGGGAGCCGCCATTACATTACATTGCTCACTGCACTTCAGCACCCCCCTGTGGATGACCAGGTGCCTGCGAGCCTGGAGCATGGGGCGGGGAGACGGGATTACTCCTCCAATCGGGTTTCTTTGTCTGAGCTCTCAGCTCGTTGTGTGTAAAAAAGCAGATGGCTGACAGCGCACGTTTTGGAGGACGCGTGTAGCACGTATTCATCCCTCCTGGATTGATGCAGGGGATGCAGTGGTGAGCTGAGCTGACCGGGGTATAATTGGGTATTCCAAATTGGGTAGAAAACGGTACAAATTGGCGGAGGAAAACTTTTTGATAAAAAAATAACTAAATGGTAAATCTTTCCAAAGATTTAAGATTTAGTTATATATTTAGATAATGTTAAATCTTTTTAGAGAATTAAGATTTAGTTAAATATTTAGTTCACAGAAGCCAATTTTATTTGCGAATGGCTAAATCTTAATTCTGTAAATAAATATTTAATTTAAAATATATATTTATTTTAAAAATAAAGATTTAGCATTTGAATGTTGAAAACTTGTTAAATGTTTTAAGATGTATAAATTATATCTTAAAGTACACATTTAAACTTTTTTCACAACATTTAGAAATATGGGATTAAGTTAATTCACTTTTTTTACACTTGGCACTCAATAATTCAATAATAAAATGTAATTGGATTCACATTTATTGTGACAGACAGTATAAAAAGTATAATACTGTAACATACTTAAAGTATGCTAACTCTTATATACTATACCAAAAGTATAATAGAAGTATATGTAAAGTAACATGTTAGTATCTTAGTGTATTTTAAGTACATTTAGAATATACTTCAATGTGTTACTTTTTCATAAGATTATGCAGAAGCAAACACTTTTGTCTAAAACTACAAACTTATTTAAGTTCACTTTGTAAAAAAAGGCTCCCTATATGAAAGAATAGTGCAAAATGAACCACTGCAGCAGAAACTAGTATATATATATATATATATATATATATATATATATATATATATATATATATATATACAATATAATATATTAAAGAAAAGTCTACTAACTTACTTGTACAGCTTAAAAATAAAACCATGACATCTAGTTATTATAATTAAACATTTTTCATAATGCAATGAAGTTACATGTGAAGTCAGTAACCAAATATGTATATGAGAGGTTTGATTAAACTTACCAAACTCAGGACTGTAAGAAGAGAAACTTCCAAGGTGGTGTTTGTTCATATTGTGGGCTAAAGACTGTTTCAGTGTGTTTATTATAACCATCTGTGGGTATTAACGTTTCAGTTTCCAGTGTGGACAACAGCCAAATCCAATGTAGAAGTCCTTTGAGTTAAAATGAGCACAGCAGGATCATTTTCTGTGCCAAAACCATTTCCCCCAATAGGAATGCAAGGGTCATGTATTGCACTTATTTATAATGTAGTGATTTTGACTCATTACATTTACAGTTATATAGAAAGTATACACAACTGTTGAACCCAGTTTCATATTTACCTTTAGCCTCCCAAATGTTGCTCCATCACTAAATGGCATGGCAACACACTATGCAAGAGAAGTCACCAAAGCCATTAAGAAAACTATTAAAAGACCCTAATCTTTTTCCTATTCACCCCCCACACCGACTATGCCACCCTCAGCCACCACTGCTACTGAAAAAACAAACATTCTGTTTTTTCTTTTTCTTCTTCTATAAAATACCATCACTTACTTATCAGGTTCCCCACAATGGAAAAAAATGTGCACATTGAAGGCCAATTTTAAACGATTTTTAAATGTGCAAATGTGTCTGTTTAGACCAGAGGCTGTCAGAACTTCTGCTTTTCCCCTAAAATTTCCACACACCTTGAATCATTCAGCTGAGTCATGTTAAGCCAACAGTCTGACTCAAACACAGCTAAGAACTACAGTTGGTTTAATCAATGGATTTTCCCTGTACAACACCCAGGAGTGCAGACGTTTAAAAGTGATTAATCTTCATTTTATTTATTTGCTTATACAGGAGAAGTGAGTTCAGCAGTTACATGGATACAATGCTTAACTTCCCCTCTAAACCCCTTTTACAGCACAGAAATGTGGACAGTACCTAAATGACAGTCTTCACAGCTATTTTCAGTGGTACAGCAGTGTTAAGACAAATACATCCCATAACTCTCTACGAGGTGGGTGACGGAAGTTCCCATACAGAGTTGACTATCTTGGTATAGAATAGCTTTCTGCTGACATGTCAAACCTTATCTTGAAAGTGAATTGAAATCATTATTATTTCAAAAATGAAAACAAATCTTCTAGAGTATACTGTAGGTCTATATTTGTTTTCATAATATGGGATTTAAACTTGTTTCTGTTATTTTTATTTTATAACCGCCTACATTTGTGAAAGTAAAACCATTTATCCTTTGTAAAACCAGTTAACTTCATTTCAAATATAGCTCCCAGTGGTATTGGTAGTCGTCTTCTCTTACAGGGAACAAGCTTTATAGAGTAACCTTATGTTTCCATGTGAAAATGGCAGTGGAGTTCCTGTGTTTTATGTCATTCTCTCGAGTGAATGAAATTGACCCTATATTTTACATTGTGATTAACCTAATGGGGCAAGACAATATATTTATCAGCCTTTATCACTGACATAGTAATAATAATATGAAAAAATATAATATTAATATAATAATATGAAATCATCTAATCTATTTGCAGATAATTGTCATGCTCCCTTTTAAAAAAGGGGTGGTAATTTTTTCTAGTGTTAATGCAATGTAATAGTTTTATGAATGTGGCTCTTTATGTGGTGTGAGCAGTAATTTGGGTTGGAGAGAGAAAGGTTGAAAATGCCACTGTCTATAGTATAAACATCCCATGACTTTCCCTTTCCATCTCCATCCATGTTATGAAAGCATTAAACGTGTTTACAGAAGAGGAAAATAATATGATAAAGATTTTTTTTTCTTCATCTCTATAACTCTGAGCAGCCTAGCAAGCTGAATTTACAAAGGCTCACCAAGATATTCAGCTTTGTCTGGTCTTAACATTTTCATGCCCGATTTCACTTCAGTCTCAGTCATTCCTGTCAAGCTAGCAATGGTTTTAATTGGTGGGCAGAAATCAAACAGTTCACAGTTTTTTAGGGCAATTTCAATGTTGCTGTACTTAGACTTCCGGTCGTTCCTCTTTCTTTCTTCCTCTGCGAAAGACACAGACTGAGAGCAGTCGGGACGGAAAATGTTTAGATTGTAGTAGTCATAAAAATCACCTGGAAATTGTAGAGCAATTTCGCAGAGGATCCTCTCTTTTTCCACTTTGTTATTCTCTCTGACTCTGTCTTGTAGTTTGTTATTAACAAGGTCTGCTATGATATCTACCTCTCTGTGCTTTTTTAGCGCATCCTTCACTTCATTCCAAATTACAATTCTCCTTGTGTTTTTAGCCAGCGATCTCTGTAAAATGGACGATTGCTGTCTCAGAAAGGCAAGAAGTTCTGCCTGTTTTTTAATGATGTTTGCACCTGAGGTATTTTTGAAATGAAGCGAGTCTATTTCCCTTTGCTCTGTATCCACATGAATACCTCCAGCCCATTTTGATATATCTTCACTTGTGTCTTTCATTTCCTCAACAAACCCAACTAACTCCTGAAACCTATTTATGGCAGTCTGCAACTCTTCCTTTAATACTTTAATGATATATGTGACATTGCTAAGAGCTAATTTCATATCAGACAGATAAATAGAGTACCTGTCCTTCAGATCTTCTAGTTCTTTGTCTATTACTTTATTCTGTAAGCCAGCAATATCAGAAGCTCCCCATACCATGCCACTTCTGTTGAATGTATTGAATGACATTTGCCATTCATTCTTTATGGCTTCCAGTGATGATTTTATTTTATTTTGCAGGGCTTCTCTCTGTTCTTTGATCTCGGAATAACTGACAGGGAGAATGCTACGGATATTGCCACCAGTATTCATGCTGTTATTCAGTGCCAGTTGGTACAAATGGTACAGGTCACTAAATTTAGCGGAGACAAAGCGGACGCTGCCAGCCGCAAAACTGGTGAGATTTAACTTGATTAAATTCCCAGTAACGTTATCAATAGATACAGCACCACCTGCCTTAGAGTATTCTGTTAAATCAGAAAGTTTTAAGGAATGCATCATTTTTTGGAACGGTACACAGAAAAAAACCTTTGCAATAAAATCAATCCCCAAAAAGTCAAAAACACGTTGCCTGTCCTGGTTAAACATGTTTTCAGCATGACTTGGGAGCACAGACGTTATTTCATCAAGTTGTTCTGATGTTAAATTGACCTTTTCTTGAAGATAAAGTGGATGAATATCCATCCATAAAAAAGCAGAATCAAATATTTTAAAAGATGTGTCTATGTTTTCTTTCAAGGCTATAAAAATACTTTCCAAGTTGAAAAAGATTATTTGCAGATTGTTGGCTTCCTCAAAGAAATGGTCATATGCTGACTGGAGTTTGTTTTTCTGCACAGATTCTTCTACCATTAATTTTTGTAGTATCTCTTTGTTTTTGCAGATCCGTGGATACGCCATACAGGGGTCTAGACAGAAGTATACAGAAATGATTAAGAAATATTTTTTAAAGGCCACAAAATACATAATTACCTTAATTAAAATTGAAAAGAAAAAAAACACATTGAGATTTCTTCCATATGCGCGATGGGATATGCTGTCACAAACAAATCAAAATCCATAATAAACTCTTGCATAAAAACAAAGCTATACAGCTTGCTTGTGCATGTGAGCTACAGTTGTCATCAAAAGTTGACATACCCTCAATTTGCAACAATGTTATTTACCAGTGTATTCAGTTTGATAAATATTGTTTGTTGAACAATATTAACACGGCAATGATATGTCTTGTTAAAAATAATATTGGGCAGCAGTGTGGAGTAGTGGTTAGGGCTCTGGACTCTTGACCGGAGGGTCGTGGGTTCAATCCCAGGTGAGGGACGCTGCTGCTGTACCCTTGAGCAAGGTACTTTACCTAGATTGCTCCAGCAAAAACCCAACTATATAAATGGGTAATTGTGTGTAAAAAAATAATGTAATTGTATGTAAAAATAATGTGATATCTTGTAACAATTGTAAGTCGCACTAGATAAGGGCATCTGCTAAGAAATAAATAATAATTATTATTTTATAATTCTTGATTTGTGTTTTTAATTAATCGTCTGTTTAAAGATAACAGCTGCAGCACAAGAATCTCTCGCTTTCTTCTTGAATATTTGTATGGTTTAACCCTAGCAGAAAAAATAGGTGTATAGTATAGAATAGTACCTTTGGTATAGTTACTAGTATGTCGTAATGTTGTTTTTCTAAGATTGTAATATATTACTTGATAAACCTTGTAAGTCGCCTTGGATAAGGAATGAAACGACTCTTATGGGATTGCCATGCAACAATGTGATTTGCGAGCAAAGTAATTTTTCAATTTCGCTCGTGGTGGTGAATTTGCGGGATTATCCAAATTAGAGGGAAAAGCACTTGCAAGAGAGAACCTCGCAAACACATTTTTCCAACGCAGTGTCTATTTTGAATTTCACTCAGAAGCACAACTTTGTTCTAAAACAGTACTTGCAGGAAAAAATCTCCACAACTCCCCTTGCGACACACGCAACACGTTTGAATATTTGGCCCTATATATCTTCTGTTAATTAATAAATCTGCATCATTTTCTAAGTCTATCCCCATCGATCAGCTATATACTGATCTGCAGCTAGGAAAGGGTTCCAATAAGGATTGTATTTTATGTTAATATAAAGAGAACTATTGTATATATTGAGAAACACAAAACCCAAATTGATCCAGGACCACAGTAATTGAGTAATTTTTCCACCAATCATAGATCTGATCTATTTTTTCCACAACCAAAACCCGCCCACTCATTTCCGTTGTGAGTTTTAGTTTGTCTGCGTTTCTTTTCGTTTGCGTGTGTTTCCTTTTTGGTTTGGATATATTTTCTTTTTAGTTTGCATGTGTTTTTATGTTTGCATGTGCTTTCTTTTTCGTTTGCATGCATCTATTTTAATTTGCAGGTGTTTTTTTTTAATTAGCAGGCACTCTTTTTTAAATTTGCAAGCACTTTTAATTTGTCTGGAGTTTTTATTGCTTGTGTTTTGCACTTCAGGGCCACCGCATATAACACAAATGTCTTGGAACATTGCCATTTCTCTATAAAGTCTTCATTTTCAATACTATTGGCTTTTTTTCCTTTAATATACATCTAAATCATATAAAAACATCAACGTATGCAATGGTTTAGTAAAGTCAAGCTTTGGAAATAATATATTTTAAAATGTTACCTTTTAATTTTTCAGCAATGCCCAGTGCTTTAATTGTGATATGGATTGCTCGTGTCAGGATAATCACGGGCCTCACTGTAGAGAATAAAACAGTTTAAAATAGTGTTAGGTTACTTTGTAACTCTGGTTCTCTATAACAGAAGACGTCTGCCAATACATTTTGGGAAACCTTGCCCACCAGATGCGATACGTGGTCAGACATTGCATTTCTGATGCAGCAAGAAGGAGTTGAGCCATGCTTGTTGAAACAGGGAGAGGTAGGATTGTAGCGTAGCTATCTGGGTGATATGCATATCAACGTTATTCATTTTTCAAATTGCTCTTCCGCACTTTTATTTACACAACACCCTGTTACAGAGATGGCTGAGTGGTGATGTCAGGCCAGAGAAACACAAAAACACAGTACTGCAGGTCAAAAGACGCTGTGGCCATTTATTTTCAAAAATAACAAAAACAAAGGGATTTTCAGAACTTGTCAGACAGAATACGACATCAAAAACAAAGCTGCTACACTCATGCAAACCTATCCTTCAGATCTGGATGAATATCTCCCATCAGAAATGCTCCAGTTTACTAAATTTGTTCTGGCAAGGACAAGAGAACAGTATTTGACCACCTTCAACATATACTGAATTCTCAAGTGATTTCCACATTTCGAATGTCACCCTGCTCTGCGCATTTACCTATCCTTAATGTGCACTAACTGTTCTGGAGAACGATCATTCTCGTGCATGGGATTCATTAAGAATGAACTGAGAGCCACCATGAACCAGGATCACCTAAGCAGCCTTGCCATCATGTCCATGGAATGTGATATACTCAGAAAACTGCATTTTACTGACATTATTAGAGACTTTGCACAGATGAAATCGACAAGATTTAAGATAAGTCTTATTTAATTACTCTGCGATGTAAGGTTTACTTAGAACAGAGGTGATTAGGAAAATCTAAGTAACATGGTGTTTAGTTTTAAGATAGATTGTGGTATTGAGCACTTACTAACATTTTAATATCCCTAACATTGTCTTTTAAAGGTTCTTTTCATATTAATCCAGTTAATAAAAGTTGTGTATTGGAGTCACTAGATGGCGCTGTGTAATGCCAAGTCTTAATAGCTGCACTTTTGGTATTCATGTTAAAACAATGGAGTGGTTATTTGAATCTGGTGTCAGTTGTTGGGGGGGGGAGTCTTTTCTGGTTCCTTGTCCAGGGGCCCATGATACCGAAATCCAGCCCTGCTTACCAGTTATTGCAAAAGAAGAAGAGCGCTCTGGTGAGTGACTACTTAGTTCCAGAGGAAGCGGGACTAGTGACATCACTCCCATAAAGGGCCTACCGACGGTTTTGATATAAAATGCTCAGTGATTTGACCAATGACAGGCACTCCTCCAAATTAACTGGTAGTCATCTTTGACTTGAAAGGGAACTGATATTAACCAGCTTAAATCTTTAAAACACTATAATATTTTAAAAGTCAAAAGGTGAGTAATCACAAACCAAATCTTCTTGTTCTCTGGACAGCTTTTCCACTGGTTATTTCAGAAACATTCTTGGCTTCTTTTGGTGTTAAAGGTCCAGGCTTTGAGGGAGTGAAAGACTGTACTGTAATGAAAGAACAAAAACATGATTTATTCTGTGGCAAGTTTCTTGTCTTGTTATCTTTCATAATAAACTTGAAAGCTTGAAAGAAAAAGTGTATTTCTGTAGATTGCATGGCATTGCAGTGCACCAGGGTTATTTCTATGTAGGGCTGGTTTTCTGTGCCTTTTACCCAACTTTTCGACTCTCGAAAATGTGGCTGGCTGCAGATCCTCTATGCGGGTAGCTAGTTTTAAATGCATTAAGCAAGCACCCGCTGCTCCATAGCTACAGAAACAGCAATGTGTTTGTTATTTTGCCATAGTTTGCATTCCGTTTTTTAAACACCGTATTTTTGTGTCTTGTAAAGCGCAGGTAATATAGTTTTAGTTTTCAAGTTTCAATAAACAAGGGCTCCCCGCTCCCTCACCATACGGAGGAACAAGTTCCTTTGTCTGATATTGGTGGAAGCAGACAATCACGGGTCTGAGTCATTGGTGAAGTGCAGGCTTCGGTGCAAGGGAGCGATGGCCACAGTCTAGTTCGGGTGGTGCGATCAGGGCCCCACTCCCCAGCAGCTCCACGAAAAATTTAGAAAAGAACTCAGTAGGATGAGATCCCTCCAGTCCCTCCGGCAGACCGACGATGCAGAGATTCTGGCGCTTGCTACGATTCTCCAAATCTGATAGCTTCTCCTTCATTGCCTTGTTGTCAGCTAAAGCACAGCACAATTGGCCTCCAAAGCAGCCACCTGTTCCGCGGTGTCATCACCCGAATATTTGAGACTATCAATGCGCTAACCATGAGAGGTGACTGTGCTTTGAATAGCATCGAGTGATGACTTAATGTTCGCAAAAGAGTTCTGAAATTGTGCGGATAGCTCAGCAGAAAGGGCTGCGCAGTGTTTTTCCAACTCAGAGATAACTGCCACAATAGAAGTTAGTGTAGGCAGGTCAGAGTCGGAGGGCCCTACCGTCGGAGCTGAAGCAGCCAAGGGTTCCGATTCACAGCCAAAACACGCTTGAGCTTGGTCTTGGACATCATGTACAGGTACAATAATAATAATAAAATAAAAGTTGAAAAAGATGAGTTTAGAAAGTAATATTTTAATATTCTGTGGGAGCAAACGGCACATGTGTCTACTCCATCTAGAGGTCAACTAGAAGTCCCATTGCAATTTTTATTTAATTTCATTATTTATTTTTATTTTTTCAAAATGAGTGTCATAAATGAAAGGTACATCTTGAGGGAATCCTAAATTCTAAGGAATACAGTTGTTGGATTTTACTGACTAATTATCATCATGTGTGATTCGCCACATCTTGACTTAAAACTTTTAACACTAGAACCACCATGTGGGTCAATTTGACGCATTTTGGATTTAAAATGTTAATTACTCTTCTGTTGTGAATCGTATGCTTATGTCCGTTTCTGACTTTTCCTAAATATATAAATTAAATAGCCTGACAGTGTTTGATCACCAGAATCACAAAAATGAGGACGTTATAAACAGTTCTACTTTGAACTGCCATGTAGGTCAATTTGACCCATGTATTACAATACATTAATATAACGTAAGATATTCTATTTTTTTGTAAATGCAGCAAACAAGACATACCCCTCTTCCTCCGAGCACACATGTTTTTTTATTTCAAGTCTTTCTTTGTAGACTGACTACTCCTATCAGACAGCAACGAGATAGAGATTTGCTATGATTGTGGATTTGTACAATTGCACCAAGGTGCCAACTCAGTGCTAGTTGCTTTATTTCTCAATGTACCTGTGAGACATCAATCCTTCGTTTTGTTCAAGGAAAATATCAGAAGGAAATGTTTTATCTTGAAAGTAGCCATTTCGATTGGAATCCTGCAAGCTGCACGCATATACACACAGCAAAGGGAAATGGAGGGTAGGATAACAACTTCTGTGCCTAATATGAAACGTATGTTATATATATACTGTATATATATTACTTTTGGGGGAAAAAAATAGATTTACCTGTTTTGTCTTTATATAGGCCTACCCGTTTACATCTGTTTGCAATACTGTTTACACATATTTTGTAGTCCGTTTTATGTGCTAACTTTGAACAGGAATTTAGTTATATTTTCTTTTTTGCTTTACATCTGTGAGGATTGTGCTTTTTTGGGTGCTATTTTTGATGTAATTTGCGTTACATACACCAGTCTTATGAATGATCAAGTAGGACTGAATAGCCACAGGTATGCCTTGTTTATTTTTTCATTTAAATACTGTGTTTCTTCGATGCAAATGTTAGATATGATGTTGAGTTGTATCTGATAGTTTGTCTTTCATTTTCATAACGAAGCAGTTTAAAAATGTATGGGTCAAAATGTCCCATGTGGTGGTTCTAGGTAGTTCGATAATCAGGCGGTTCTAGTGTTAAACCCAACACCATTGATCAGTCCTTGTAACAACAAGAAGGGTAACCAAAGGGATTTTTATGTATGCATTTTTTAAACCCTAAGCGAAGACACTACATACTATTGTTGTGCTTACATTGTTAAAATGATGCAAAATGCACCTGAAGACAAATTAAACAATTGTTTAGTTTAAATCGAAAGCACTCTTTCCAGACTATGTGCCAGTTCACAGAAGAAACTAAAGGAAAGTTCATCTGAATGTTGAGCATGGGTTAAATCCACTACGGTCGTTTAGTAAATGAGACCCTTAGGAGACCTACAAAATAGCTATATTTTTAAACATTACATTGAGCATCCACATGGAAAAATATCCTCCGTATGTACTGCACACTCACTACATTTACATGGAAGCCAAAATAGGCTTCTCAGCATTCCCCATCATAAGCACCGAGTTGCGGGGGCAAAGGGGCATAGATCCAAAACCTTTTGGATTAAATAACATCAGCGATATTTAACATATTCATGAATATACACCAAGACCATGTAAGCATTTAAAAATAAGTCTAATGTAAGATATAACATTGGAGTTTTTTTTTTATCAAGAATTTTTAAAGCCTGATAAATGAACACACATAAGTCAAAGTCAA
Source organism: Acipenser oxyrinchus oxyrinchus (assembly GCA_030684275.1). Lineage (NCBI taxonomy): Eukaryota > Metazoa > Chordata > Actinopteri > Acipenseriformes > Acipenseridae > Acipenser > Acipenser oxyrinchus. The sequence goes on along the minus strand of CM060280.1, from coordinate 3,348,695 downwards.
ACATAAGGCAACAAATAAGAAATACCATAAAATATACTGTTCAAAAAAAGAAACGCATAGCAGATATTTTTTCTTCTATCTCTTAAAAATTGCAACGAAATTGTATTTTATTTGAACACATTTTGCTGACAGATTGTCACTTTGTCAGGTTTGAAAACGCATGACATACGCCAAAACAACAAAACGTGAATATTCCCAAACATTCCTCCAAAAAATATGAGCACGACATTCTCATAAAATGCTTCTGATTAACATCTTCCTCTCCACTCACCTTTGTTCATTTTATATTAATTGTAGCCTTTGTTACAAGTTGATCGAGGACCAAATCAAAACGTCCAGTCATCTGAGCCTCATCAGCTTAATACAACATTTTTGCAGTATCCAGCTCATGAGCCCAAAGCAGATCTCAGTTTCAGATCTCATCAGTACAAAACTGGTGTTAATCTACAGCAAAAGCTGATCTTTTTTTTTCTTCTTCACTGCACTGATAAAAGGGCTTCTTTCTAGAGACAGCTTCTGCACATTATCTGAAGCACTCTCGGTTATGCTTCTGCCTGAATAATTGATTGAGCTTATCTAACAACATTTTTAGATAACCATTCATAAAAGGTTTTTAATTTTACTTACAAGTTACCTAGAATGATAATATATATATATATATATATATATATATATATATATATATATATATATATATATATATATATATATACGTAGCTTTTTTTCACACAATCCATATTCAATCTAAAATATTACAAGATATAATAAATAATAAATTATTAATTTTTGTAGACAGTGTACAATTTAGTTCATTGCAAAGTAAAAAAGTGTGATAATATTTTTTTACCTTTAAAAGTCTGTACAAGAAGTAAATGACAGAGTAGAATCCACCACATTCTAATTTGCTCCATGTTTTGCAAATGTCTGTAGTCTGACTGAATGCCTTTCTTGGGCAGGAGTATCAAAACGTGTCTGAGAACAAAAGCTGATTTGTTCCAGGTCTCAAAACATTCTTCAGTGGATTACAAGAGCTGGTTTAATTTCACAGATTTCCTCTTTTATATGAGCAGCTGCTTTTCCTGCAAAATAAAGTGATATTCTAACTTTATAAAATATATATATATATATATATATATATATATATATATATATGTTTATAGGTTTAAACTAACTTAAAGGGCAAATTGATTATAATAAAAGTTAAAGCAAAGTAGATATTCACATTCTGATTGGATTCCTTTTGTTTACCATTAGAACATAAGAACATAAGAAAGTTTACAAACGAGAGGAGGCCATTTGGCTCGTTTGGTTGTTAGTAGCTTATTGATCCCAGAATCTCATCAAGCAGCTTCTTGAAGGATCCCAGGGTGTCAGCTTCAACAACATTACTGGGGAGTTGGTTCCATACCCTCACAATTCTCTGTGTAAAAAAAGTGCCTCCTATTTTCTGTTCTGAATGCCCCTTTATCTAATCTCTATTTGTGACCCCTGGTCCTTGTTTCTTTTTTCAGGTCAAAAAAGTCCCCTGGGTCGACATTGTCTATACCTTTTAGGATTCTGAATGCTTGAATCAGATCACCGCGTAGTCTTCTTTGTTCAAGACTGAATAGATTCAATTCTTTTAGCCTGTCTGCATACGACATGCCTTTTAAACCCGGGATAATTCTGTTTGCTCTTCTTTGCACTCTTTCTATAGCAGCAATATCCTTTTTGTAACAAGGTGACCAGAACTGAACACAATATTCTAAGTGAGGTCTTACCATTATTTGTTTTTTTAGCAGACGCCTTTATCCAAGGCGACTTACAGAGACCAGGGTGTGTGAAGTATGTAACAGCTGCAAAATCACTTACAATTACATCTCACTCGAAAGACGGAGCACAAGGAGGTTAAGTGACTTGCTCAGGGTCACACAATGAGTTAGTGGCTGAGGTGGGATTTGAACCCGGGACATCCAGGTTTCAAGCCCTTTTCTTTAGCCACTGGACCACACAGCCTCCTACTTATGCATTGTAAAGTTTTAACATTACTTCCCTTGATTTAAATTCAACACCTCACAATATATCCGAGCATCTTGTTGGCCTTTTTTGTAGCTTCCCCACATTGTATAGATGAAGACATTTCTGAGTCAACATAAACTTTTTCATAGATTCCTTCTTCAATTTCAGTATCTCCCAAATGATATTTATAATGCACATTTTTATTGCCTGTGTGCAGTACTTTGCACTTTTCTCTATTAAATGTCATTTGCCATGTGTCTGCCCAGTTCTGAATGCTGTCTAAATCATTTTGAATGACCTTTGCTGCTGCAACAGTGTTTGCCACTCCTCCTATTTTTGTGTCGTCTGCAAATTTAACGAGTTTACTTACTATACCAGAATCTAAATCATTAATGTAGATTAGGAAGAGCAGAGGACCTAATACTGATCCCTGTGGTACACCACTGGTTACCTCGCTCCATTTTGAGGTTTCTCCTCTAATCAGTACTTTCTGTATATAACAAAGCTACGGATATAGAGATATTTATCAATATACTAATTCATGAAATCCATCACATTTTAACCTTAACTCCCTCAGGTACTGGCTGCCAGAGAGCAGTTTTAGGAGAAGACCTTGTTCAGCAACATAGTCCTGCAAGTTGCATTACCTGACATTAGATGGAAGCAACGAGTATAACGCAAGCACGTCCTGCATTGCAACAGTGCTTGAAAATAATAAATAAAAACAAAAAATGGAAAAAATGAACTTCTAAATAAGAGAAATGGAATTTTGATAACACTAATGCCCACTTATTATTATTATTATTATTATTATTATTATTATTATTATTATTATTATTATTATTATTATTATTATTTTTCAAACACCAAAAAGTACATTAATGTTACAGTTAAAATATTTACCCACAAAACACGTGCAAAAATCTCTATGGTGCGTTAATAAAGTAACCAAAAGTTGCCACTGCTAAAACTTGCCTTACCTTCCCATTTTGAACAGTGAATTCTGTATTTGGTTCTTGAGATGTTTGTGCCTGTGTCCTACCCGAGTTTTCATTAAATGCAAAGCCATCAGTCAAATCCTCAAATGTTACAGCATATTGTAATGTGCATGGCATTGGAGCGAGTCCAATGCATACAGTTAGCCACCGTTTATGACCTCATCTGGTGGTCTAACCTCAGTGACGTGGTAACGCACTGGCTTGGGGAGTGGGCGAACTGGGTTCAAGTCTCGGCGCCAATGGCTTTTCCATCTGATCGCTGCAATATATTATGAATCTTTTATCTATCAATAAATAAATGGCCTATGAATGCATACTATACAACATGTCATGATTCCGTTGTAGGAAAAATTGTGTAGTTTTGGTGCAAAATTATTTATGACACCTTGGAAGGCAAGATGGAAGGAAATAAGACTTCCATTACATGAGAGTAGATGTTAAAACTTCATGCTGATTTGAACTCAGCTTTCGCCAAGATAAGCACCAACTAAGATGTAGCTTTACAGTAAACTAATGTGATCCATCTGTGTCTCCATCCATTGCCTTTCCTTCTATATGATGATGTAGATATCCTTCTGCCTGGCGTTGATGGCTGAAGTGCAATGCTGGTTCCAGGGATCAGCTTATTTTGCCTCCCCAGCGCATCAGCATGTCAACAGTCTGGATTGAGCTAAATAGGGTACTTCTCTGGGGTCTTCAAGTGAGCACCTTCCATCCTCAGTGTTTCATCGACTAGCCCACGACACCTCAAGAGGGCTCGACTGTGATTCTGGTGTCCCAGCATCACCCTCCGTCCCCACTCAACTCAACCCAGCTTACTTAACCGTATATCAGCGTTTATTTCTTTCTATTGTGCTTGAGATCCCCAGCCAGAATCTTTCCGTCTCAACCACAGCCAGTTGCTGCTCCTCTCTGCTGTAGTTTCTTCGCCTCATCTGGTGGCAACTTATTGTCTTCCAATGCTAAGGCCAAACATCACAGCACCTGGTCATGGCACCAAGTTTTTCTTCTTGGCTATCACTCGAGTCGAGTATGATTGTCCTCCATAGGGTCTTCTATTTGTGGGTCTTCAGATGGCTAATCTGGGAGCCACATATTTTGGTGCAGTGTGGGCAGGGGTGAGTGTTGGTTGTGGTTGGTAGTTGGGCCTTCCTGGTGTTGAGTCTCTCTTTGCGTACCTGCCGCTTGTCCTCTGCGGCACAGCGAAGATCCTTTTCGTGTAGTGCAGCCCCCTCTTGAACGATTTTCCTCCAGCTGTGTCAGTTTAGTGCAATGTCTTCCCAGTTGTTGGAGGTGATGTTGAATTTCTTCAGGTTTGTTTTGATGTTGTCTTTGTAGCGTTTCTTTTGTCCGCCAGGGGCTCGCTGACCTTCCCTCAACTGGGAGTACATGATCTGTTTCGGGAGGCGTGAGTTGGGCATCCGGATGACATGGCCTGTCCATCGGAGTTGGTGTTGCATTATGGTAGTGGTGATGCTGTTTATGTTGGCCTCCTCCAGAACGCTGGTGTTGGTGCGTCTGTCCTCCCAGCTGATCCTCAGGATTTTCCGTAAGGATCTTTGGTGACGTTGTTCCAGAGCTTTCAAGTGCCTACTGTAAGTGGTCAATGTTTCAGCTCCGTATAGCAGTGTGTGGAGGACAACAGCTTTGTAGACCAGGAGTTTTGTATGGACCTGTAGGTCATGGTCTTCGAAGACTCTTTTTCTCAGTCTTGCGTAAGCTCCACTGGCACAACTCAGGCGGTGGTTTATCTCTGAGTCAATGTCTGCTTTGGAGGAGAGAACGCTGCCGAGGTATGAAAAGTGATCAACATTTTCAAGGGTGTTATTGTCAACTTGTATTGTGGGCAGAGTAGAGGGCTTGTTGGGTGGTGGTTGGTGAAGAACTTGCATCTTCTTTATATTCAAGGCTAGACCCAGGATCCTGTATGCCTTGGCAAAAGCATTCAGGATACACTGGAGGTCTTCTGCGGAGTGTGCTGCGATGGCATTGTCATCGGCGTACTGAAGCTCCATGATGGTGGTGGTGACGACTTTGCTTTTAGCCTTGAACCTGTTGAGGTTGAACAGCCTGCCATTTGTTCGGTACAGGATTTGAATTCCCTGTGGCAGGTCTTGGCCAATGAGGTGAAAAATGGCAGCAATGAAAACGGCAAACAGGGTGGGCACGATGATGCAGCCCTGTTTGACCCCTGTTTCCACAGTGAAGGGCTCTGACTCAGAGCCGCTGTTGCTGAGCACTGTGGCAGACATGCTGTCATGCAGCAGCCTCAGTATTCCAATGAACTTGTCAGGGCAGCCGTATTTCGAGAGTATCCGCCAGAGAGTGACTTGCTCAGGATCACACAATGAGTCAGTGGCTGAGGTGGGATTTGAACCGGGGACCTCCTGGTTACAAGACCTTTTCTTTAACTATATTTTTGTTGGTTTAAATTTAACTTGCCATGTTTATTTAAGTTGTCAAACATTGGTTTTTATCATAAACCTATTGACCACAATCTTTTAGATGTATTAGTTTTGCATCCAGAACCCCCATTGTTTTCTGGGATCCTTTCCAGGACAGGCCTCAAATACCCAGAATTTAAAACGGCACAGTTCAGTTGACTTTTCACATTGTTCTTGCCAAGGACAAGAATAAGCTTCCTGAAAAGTTTTTGTAAACGCAGCAAACATTTTCCAGGATCAGACTTTACTTTCCTTATTATTTTTTTTCTGTAAAACATATGCAACGCTTACAAATCTAAATACATTTACAGAACTCACAAGAAAGGAATAGCATTTTGAAGTAACTGTTTGTTTGTTTTGCTGTTGAGGTAAAATATTTTACTATTTAAGAAGAAATCTCTTCATAAATTGTTGAAAACAACAAAAAAAAAGTTGGATAGGATGGTTAAGTTTAAAATGCAATATCTGTTAACATGAAGATTTTCAATTCGAAGGCAACCAATACAATTGGGAGCTATGCTTGCCACTGGTCAGATCACTGAGCATTTTATGTCAAAGCCGCTGATAGGCCCTCTTCGGGGTGACATGAGTTAAGTCCAACCTTCCTAGGTGATAACTCACCAGGGAGCATGTCCTATTTTGCTTCTTTTCAAGCTAGGCACAGAAAGGCTTTAACCACAGAAAATGGACTAAATATGATTTTCTCTTTGTTCATGTGCACAGAGAAGACGGGTGTAGCCTACATAATTACATGTATTGTCCTTTTGAAAAATAATATTGAGACGACTGGGCACAATCGGTGTCTGGGCTCGAACTCGGTTCGCTAGGTTCCTAAACCACTGTGTCACTGAAACCTCTGCACAGCTTAACAAGGCAGCAGTCTGTGGCTATAACTGCATCATAGGATCCGACGCAAGGCCATATCGTTACATTTTAATGAAAGTAATAATTACTTTGTATAGAGTTCTTGTGTTATTATTCATCTGCTGTAGATATTTTAACAGAGTGAATTTGTTTGGACCTTTAATATTTGCTACATAAAATATTACTTCATGGACAAATGGCATTGGGGCTTAGCACTGCATCTCAGATGTCCATTATGAATAGCAACTGTCATCCAATAAGCGAATATGGACGAAATCCGTTTATGTACTCCTGTTTTCTCCAAACGACAGCCGTAAACCCTTTAGGAATAGACCCCATGGTGACTAAAAGTGCCATAGTGCAACATGATTAAAACGGACAAACATGAAACAAATAATCTCACATGGAGCTCACGTGACCCTCTGATAAAGATGGCAGCTTAGAGTCTACTCTCGCCTCATCTCACCCTTGTTATTCCTTTTCCACTATTAAAGTTTGATTACACTCACCTTTTTGTTTGTTGTTCAATTGATGGTGCGTTCAGGAATGTCAGATTCTCTTAAGAAGCGATCTGCCGAGCTGCCTTTGTCACCCATAAAGCTCTGAAGCCTGATGCTGCTCCCAACATGACCGCAATGTTTGGGATGTTCAAGAAGGAACTTACTTGCCAACTTCCACTTTCGAGGAAAAACTCAACCTCAAATTGCAGGCACTGAAGGAGGAATTTGTCAGTATGATAAGCACTGAAATTTTGTCACTGTGCTGGAATCACATGGTACTCATGATCACAGAGTGGCATTCTTGAAGACCTGTTATATTATAAAAGATTGCATTTGTATCAGTCTATGTCCCATTGATTTATGACCCAGACTTTTTAGTTCGCTAACTAGTATATTGTTGGATATGACAGATTACAGCCTTGTTGTCGGTGCTGATATGAATGCCATGATTAATTCTGCTATCGATCAATCGAGTCTGAGTCACGGCAGGACACAACAGGCAAACTCTCTCACTCTACAGAGATTTGTTTTCGACTTAGGGCTTGTAGACTTGTGTATTTAACCCGTCTGTTAAATAATTTACTTTCTTTTCAGCCAGAAATAAATCTTTCTCTAGGATTGACTTTATTTTTTATCAAAAAACGTTTTTCCAAGGTACACAGTATTGATATTCAACCAGCTGTATTATCTGATCATTGGAGCATCACTTCTAGATTGGTACTGGCTGATACTCTTACTCGAGCCACATGGTGGTGCTTCAATACAACATGACTGCAAAGTGAGTCTTTTCGTTTAACATTGCAAGCTTGATTGGATGAGTTTATTGGTTTTAGCCGTGGCTCGGAGGATGCCCTGTATCCTGTGGGGTTTATTAAAGATGCTGCTACTTTATTTGCTTCTAATCTGAATAAATCTAGGCTTAGTAAGATTAAAGAGTTATAAACTAAATTGGCTATATTAAACCATCATTTACAAAATTCCTATTCTGAGACCACTGCACTTGAACTTGGTTAAGAAAGAACTTCTCATTTTGCTTAGGCAGCGGGCAGAGTTTCTTATCCACAGGACTAGACAGAATTATTATTTTAATGGTTCAAAACCCTCTCATCTCTTGGCTCTCAGACTTCGCAGCAATGAGCGCTTTGTGAACATTCCATCTATTAGATCCACGCAGGGTGAATTACTGACTGACCTCTCACAAATTAATTCGGAATTCTTCTCCTTCTATTCTAAATTGTATAGATTAGACACCCCCTTTGATCAGACTACATGTATGCGCTTCCTCCAAGACATTAGACTGACACGTCTTTCAGCTGAGGAATTGGTTGCACTTGGTGCGTCCTTATCTCTAGCTGAATTAAGAGGCTTTGCAAGATATGTGTTTTTTCTCATTTTTTTTTTTAATCAGCTGGGACCACTTCTGTTAGAGATGATACAAACTGCTATTGAAAAGGGTTCTTTTTGAAGAGATGTTAATTCACCTATTATATCTTTATTATTAAAGAAAGATAAAGATCCTACTAATTGTGAGAGCTATCGCCCCCTGTCGTTGATAAATTCTGATGTCAAGCTCTATGCCAAGGTCTTGTCATGTCATCTATAGGTTTATATGACTAAACTTGTTCATCATGACCAGACAGGTTTTATCAAGTCCTGCCTTGCATCTGATAATGTACGTCACCTTCTTCATGTTATCCATGCAGCTATGGATTCTAATACTCCATGTGCGGTCTTGTCACTGGATGCAGAGAAAGCCTTTGATCGCCTGGAGTCGGGATATCTGTGGTCGGTTTTGGAGCATATGGGTTTGCGGTTAAACTTTATTAACATGATTAAGGTGTTATATGCTAACCCATCTGCAATGGTGCTTACAGGCAGTAAGTGTTCTTCCCAGTTTGCAATCTCTAGGGGCACCCATCAAGGTTGCTCGCTTTCTCCGCTATCACATGAACCACTCAATCAGGCTGTCCGTCAGTCAACGACTTTTAGTTCTATTAATGTCAATGATATTCAGCATCGCATTTCACTTTACGCTGATGATGTGCTGTTATTTGCTGATAATGCGCCTCAATCACGCCCTCATTTGCTGTCCATTTTTGAAGATTTTAGTTTGCTATCAGGTTATATGATTAATTGCTCTAAGTCTGTCCTAATGCCCCTGAATGCTGCAATGAGAAAATGTGTCCTGCCTTCTAATAAACTGGTGGTCAAGCATTTCAGATATACTCCTCCCTACATGCTGTCACATCCAATAACTTTAATACAATTCTTAGACATGGGTAACCTACAAGGTAACCTAACATTCTATATTTCACACAAACACACACACACACACACACACACACACACACTTAGTGTTACTTGTGTTGTACACTACTCAAAGTAAAAATTCTGTCAAATATTGTTTTGTATCATACATTTTCTTACAACAATTATTTGAAGAGTTAAACTTCAAAAGCACGATAAATACCAACCCCACACTTTTCAACTATTGCTACCGATTTACTCCCAAAGGGTAGACCTTTCACATTTCCATTCAAACATTATATCTGCTATGTACAAAAACAGCTTTTGTTTCAAAAGAGACATCCGACATTTCCTTAAGAATGACACTAGAACACTGCTGACTAGCTCACGCTGGCTCTCACACTGAATCATGATAGATTTCATGGAAGGCAGACAAACTGGTGGATTCACAGACCCTGATTAGCCCTGATCTTGGGCTAACTAATATTAATTTAGGTAAACTACTCCAGGACTATTGCCAATCTTGGTCTGTGAAACCAGCAGCGTCTCAAGATTAATGTTTTCTCTGTCTGCTCACAGTATGTGGTAAGAAAAGGGAACATGTTGCAGACACTGACAAAAAAACAAAACAAGTGATGTTACTGTAAAATACCTATGGTTTAAGAGCAACTATCTGACTTTTTAAAAAGTAGTGTTAAATGGCCCTACCTGTTGCTACCTGTATAAGTGTGATTTCTTTTCTCTTCTCTGTTCACATCCTGACGACTTTTAACACTTTAAATTTTCAACTCCACCATCATGATAACCATGGTGGTGGATGATGGACAGTCTGTTGGTGTAGCAGGATGTTGCGTGTGCTCGTCACCGGAAAGGGGAAAAAGACTACAAGAGGCGCGGTTCAAAAACTGATTGAACTGATCTAAAAAATAAAATAATTAGCAATTTTATTTCTTTAATATATATATATTTGGTGGTGTTGTGTTGTTTTTTTCCCCCCGCTAGTAAAAGATAATGCGGACAGTGTCTTTTGACAATCAGAGAACTCACCAGTGCAAGGGATAAACTATTTTTATTATTATTATTATTATTTTATTATTTATTTTGAAAAAAACTTTTTGAGGTAGATTAAATTATCTTTGTTCATACTCACATACAATTCATAGTGAAAAAAAGCAATCATGCTTGTTGCTAAGTATCTGCAATAAAATAAAAATATATATATTTACCAAAAACAATGAAAATGGATATATTGCGGTATGGAATGGAACTCTTCATTTATATGCATGAGTTCTCTGCATCCAGTAAAACCTGCTGAGTTTAAGAAATGCTTTTCACTAATCCTCCTACCTCCCCCAAGGGAAACACATTGTTTTCTGGGAACTTTTCCAGGACAAGCCTCAAATTCCCAGAATTTAAAACATCAGAGTTCAAAGAAAAGTTACAGCTTGGCTTTTCTCTTGCCAAGGACAAACACATAACTCTTGAACAAGCATCCTGAAACGTTTTTGCAAACGCAGCAGACTTTATCATTTCTTCTGCAAAACATGTGCAAAGGTTAAAAATCCAAATAAATCCACAGAAATCACAAAAAAGGAAAAGCGTTTTGAAATAGCTTTGAGTGTTTTGCTGTTGAGATAAAATATTTTAGTATTCAACAAAATCTCTGTTGCATATGTTGGCCAGGTTTATGTAAAATTCAGTTTATATGTTTTAAAAAAGATATGTTATATTTCACATACACTCAGTTAGAAAAGGATAAATTGTATATATACAGTATAGCTTTGTATTTTATCAGCCAACGTATTTGTTAAATGAACCCAGCATTAGTGTAAAACCAGATCAAAACTTAATTTGGGATTATAAGAAAATACTTTTGCATTGTTACTTGTGTTGTACCCTACTCAAAGTAGAGCATTTGTATCCAAAAGGCAGTGTATTTATGGGTTGCTGGAGTATGAAACAATGTAATAAAAATACACTGAATGCTCGAGTAATATTTACTTAAGTTTGACCTTAAAAAAAACTATTCCTGAGGGAAATCAGGGATATGTGTGTGTTCCAGCAGACAAAATGGAACCACCTCTGAGTCTTTGTTTTAGAACCATAAGACAGGCTGCAGTGGCAACACATTCATGCTGGGTGTACTCAACATCTGTCTGTCTATCTGTTGGTGCTGTCTGTCTGAGTTTTTTTCCTTTTGTTTACTGTTTCTTCACAGTGTAGTGGTTTTGTGGTGGGTATTTTTGTGAAAAACTGACTTTTTGTCAGCAGACTGGAACGTCATGGCCAAGACTGGGGGCAGATCGTCTGGTTCAAATACTTTCAAATCCTTCATAAGGAGTCACAGAATTAAAATCCTTGTTGACGCTAATGTACCAGTAAAGAAATGTGTGGTAGAATTAGGTAAAGTTGTGGGGTGCGACAAAATGAAGTCAGCCCCTCGAATGAATAAGGCAATTGTAGTGTTTCTTAGTGATAAGGTAGTGGTTGCAGATCGTTCAGCAGGGTTTAGTGATAGATGGGTCTCTGATATCGGTATTGCCTCTGGCTTCATCAGCTCAAAAAATCACAGTTTCAAATGTACTGCCGTATTTGAGCAATGAGCTTTTAGTGAGATAACTGAGTCACCATGGAGAGATAATGTCCAAGATCACACCGATTCCCCTAGGATGTAAGTCTCCTGAACTCAAAAATGTTGTCTCTTTCAGGAGACAGTTGTACATGATCCTGAATGACTTCAGTGGAGATTTAAATATTGCGTTCAGATTCAGAATCGATGGATGTGAGTATGTGGTTTTGCCTCCTCTGAGCGTATGAAATGTTTTAACTGTGGTCAGGAGGGACAGTTGGCTAAAAAATGTAGGTGGGGAACTAACAGCCAGGTACCGGGGCCTTCAGAGACTCAGGCTGAGAAAGTTGCTGTTAGTGAGAGAACTGGAGAGAATGCACAGAGCTGCGAACAGACAGGGCCAGATGTTGGGGCTGAGAGAGGTGAAGGTGTCAGTGAGGCTGCACAGATTAAGAATCACACTGAGGCACACGTGCGTCAGAGAAGTGAATCTGCCACCACGACTCCAGAAGTTGCAAGAGTGGGGAGTGGGGAGAATAGAAGTGTGGAGGGGGAAAGGATATGGATTCTTCTTTTAGCATGGCGGTCGCTGATAGTCAGCACCTCAGAGGGGTAAGGGGGGGGGGGGGCGGGGGTACAGAGCATCATAGCGTACCTTGAAAAGATTAAAGGCAGAAGGGGGATAAGTGTCAGTGAGCATTTCCCTGATCTCAAACTGTTTCTCAGCAGATGATGTGAAGCTCAAGAGAATTAGGTCTTGAAAAGAAAGAAATGGACAGGCTTAAAAATTTAACCCTTTGCGGGCCTATGTTGGACCAGGTCCGACATTACAATTATTCCTTTCCGGTCCGATGTCGTACCCTGTCCGACATCATCAAAAAGATGTCAAGCACAGGTCTCTAGTCGTTTTTTCTCCGGAAAAAAGGGGTGGATCTGAGCAATACACATAGACCCTGCACCACAGAGATAACACGGACATAAACAAATAAGATAGCTGCTTCTGCATCCAGCGCTCAAAGAATATCACGGACATTTGCAGAGCTTTTTGAGATGTTATAGTAATAAAATAATGACTTGGATCACATTATTGAGGAGTTTGATGATAAAACGTGTGATCAGGAGATGATTTATCGGTATGCACGACTATGAAGAGGTATGTGAAAAATACAGCGAACAAGGTGTGGGGCGGGGCTGGAGATGCAGTACTGAGTGTACTGTTGATATGCAGTGCCCTTTAAACATGTTTTACTGTGAAAAAATGCTTTTAAACAGTGAGTGTAAAGTAAACAGCTTTGGATGGGCTGGCCTGACAGTTCTTTCCCCGGGCTGGGAAGTCGGTCAGTCTGAACATAAGAACATAAGAAGAACATAAGAAAGTTTACAAATGAGAGGAGGCCATTCAGCCCATCTTGCTTGTTTGGTTGTTAGTAGCGTATTGATCCCAGAATCTCATCAAGCAGCTTCTTGAAGGATCTCAGGGTGTCAGCTTCAGCAACATTACTGGGGAGTTGGTTCCAGACCCTCACAATTCTCTGTGTAAAAAAGTGCCTCCTATTTTCTGTTCTGAATGCCAATTTATCTAATCTCCATTTGTGACCCCTGGTCCTTGTTTCTTTTTATAGGTCAAAAAAGTCTCCTGGGTCGACATTGTCTATACCTTTTAGGATTTTGAATGTTTGAATCAGATCGCCGCGTAGTCTTCTTTGTTCAAGACTGAACAGATTCAATTATTTTAGCCTGTCTGCATACGACATGCCTTTTAAACCCGGGATAATTCTGGTTGCTCTTCTTTGCACTCTTTCTAGAGCAGCAATATCCTTTTTGTAACGAGGTGACCAGAACTGAACACAATATTCTAGGTGAGGTCTTACTAATGCATTGTAAAGTTTTAACATTACTTCCCTTGATTTAAATTCAAAACTTCTCACAATATATCCGAGCATCTTGTTGGCATTTTTATAGCTTCTCCACATTGTCTAGATGAAGACATTTCTGAGTCAACATTTGCCATGAGTTTGCCCATTTCTGAATGCTGTCTAGATCATTTTGAATGACCTTTGCTGCTGCAACAGTGTTTGCCACTCCTCCTATTTTTGTGTCATCTTCAAATTTAACAAGTTTGCTTACTGTACCAGAATCTAAATCATTAATGTAGATTAGGAATAGCAGAGAAATTTCTGAAATCTGTTATTTCTCCATCAGGTTTCTCCTTATCGTAGTTTGGTTTATTTTAATATAATTATCCTTTCTACACACAAGTACACATCCTATTGGCACTTTAATATTAAACTGGTACAGGATTGTGGCAATGTAGCTGCTGAGTACAAACAGGTTCCGAGGTGATACAGTGCAGGAATAATCACACAAAATGAAACTATAATCCGGTTTGGAAAAGGGGTCTTTATTTTGTATAAATCCCGGTCTGGTGACCAAACAATAATCCTCTGGCAATACACACCAAGGTGTAAAGCTCGGGAGGAAATTATAATAACGGTTTGCAAAACCAAATAAATAATAACACGTTATCCGCCCCACAATAATACTAAACACAGTCACCAGTCCGGGTGAGTGCAGTAGTGCTCAGGATGGGTAAACAGTGACTGTGGTGTTGTTGTTCCAGGTAGTGCTGGCCCAAGGCGACAGCTCCGGAGAGTGTTAGCCGTCTAGTGAATTTACACAGACAAAAGACAATTACTTACAGTGCTACAAACAAACAAAACACTCACAAACTCTTTTACAATTGTGTTTGGGAACTCTCCCGGTCCTTCCAGTTACGTGCTTCTCTGAACCAAGTGAAGGAAAAGATTTATGATCCTCCGTCCCCTTTATGCTATCACACATGACCCCTTGTTAAACGATTGCAGCTGTCTCTACTGTCTGCAGCTGCTACAGCTTTTCCCTTCCTGGTCAATATGTTCCTGCAACGGAGTCTCGCCTTCTTCCACACTGAACAACTTCCCGGCCCGGGGAAAGAACTGTCAGGCCAGTCCATCCAAAGCCTTCCCCTTTCGCTGCTTAGTGCCCTCACAGGTCAGGAGGGAGATTTACACCCAAAACTCATTATATTTCTGTCACAAGGATGAACACTTGTTTAAATGTTTTTTCTTTTTTTGGGGAAAGGTGGAGAAGATAGAGGGATGATTTTTCTTCTCGTAGACAGTGGTGGGATGTGTCAAAGGTCCAAATTAAATTGTTGTGTTAACAATACACTAAAAATATTACACAGAGGACTAGAATAGTGAATAGAATATAATACAGAGCTCTGGAATCTGGCTACAGCGACAGGCTGTTTCAGGAACTCAAATTAAAAAAGATTAAACTTTTAGATCTGTTAGACACATGTGTGCAGGAGTCGCTGGTATGATCACAATTCCAAAACTTATCACAAATGGAAAGGAAAAGTAATGCACTGAAGATAGCAGCAGGACAGATGTTGCATGACCCTGAAGATACCTGGGGAGTCGCAGTGGTACACTGATTAGTTTTAGTTTGCGGCTGAGGCCATGGATGAGTTGGAGAGCGCACAGCAGTTCCTAGAAGGGATGGTGCAGGTACATGAAAGGCAGATTAATCAGATTGATCGGGAACTGACGCTGCAAGAGCTCTCAGAGGCACTGGATGGTCTGAACAGTGGGGAAACCCCAGGGACTTATGGTATACCTGTGGAGTTTTTTAAGACTTTCTGGCCAGTGATCTTTTCTATGTGCTACGAGAAAGCATTCAGGAACATGAACTGCCATTGAGCTGTCGGAAAGCAGTGCTGACTTTGATCCCCAGGAAAGGGGATTTGTGTGACATCAACGCCTGACAACCGGTGAGCCTTCTATGTTCGGATTACAAAATCCTCTCCAAGGCCTTGGCCAACCAGCTGAGGGGAGTTATGGGCAACGTGGTGTATCCTAATTAGTCATACTGTGTGCCAGACAGGTCCATTTTTGATAATGCCTGTGGTTAGAGATCTTTTAACAGCCTCCAGACTCTTCGGTTTTAAAGCTGGTTTAATTGCTATTGATCAGGATAAAGCTTTTGATCATGTCAACCATCATTACTTACTTAATGCTTTTGGTTTTGGTTACAAATTATTTGTGGAAAAAATTAAGTTGCTCTACAGTAATGTTTTTAGTGTTTTAAAATCCACAACTCTGTAGACTCTGAACCCTGTTAACTGGTTTGTCCATTCCCCAGGTCACTACTGAACCTATTATAGTAGCAGCCTATGCAGATGACATTGCTGTAGTGGTAAGAAATAACCAGGATTTGAAAGGGTGTCAACTATACAACTATACATCAACTATACAACTATACATCAACTATACAACTATACATCAACTATACATCAACTATACAACTATACATCAACTATACAACTATACAAACCCTATTATCAGATTACTACCCAGGAATTAACAAAACTACACTTTTTGTCCATCATTCCAGCTTACGTGGAGTTGTTATAGGGAAATAGATCAATAATTACTGTGTAAATACATAGAAACTGAACAAAAAAATTAATTTAATTTCTTACCCAATAATTAGGTACACAGAACAAATTAGTATCACAATCAATTACACTTTGGTCATAAACCAATTCAGAGGTAACATAGAGTGTTAAAAGAAGACAATAACTTTTTTCTTCACAAAGCTTGTACTTTGGTTTAATAAAACATGGATAGTACATTTATTTTTTTTATTTTAAATATTGAAATTGAAAACTATTACAAAATTAAACATTCGATTTTTAAATACACAAGTTCTTTTATGATGAATTTAAACACACACAAAACAGAACAGCACCAAAAAACGTGTCATTTCAAGGCAGTCTAAGAGTGGTGGAGTTTACATGTGTGTTTAAATTAAACTCAATACATTTTGCTTGAGCCAAATGAAAAATACCCCCCCTTTGGGGTTACATGGGCACCGTTTATTTTTATCAGAAAAGCAGCTGTCCACCCGACATTCAAATGAAGGGGAAAGGATGGGTTAGATATGCAAATTAGCCATGTGTAGAGTACCAGGAGGTACGTGGTTATCAAGTGTCTTGTTTCACCAAAAAGGTTTAAAGCAGTGTTAAATATGGAACTGAAGCTGATTTGTCAATACATATGACAGATTTTTTTATCATTTGTTTTACTGCTATTGCTTTTTTATATAGGCTATATTTTGTTAGTGGAGTGGCATGTCGAACTTAATCGTGCTACTTCAACTAGACTCATCAATTGAAGGTAAATAATAACTCACAGAAGTAATGAAGCTGTCCAACCCAGGTATTTTAAAGCACACCATCTTGCATGCAAACAGACAGAGGTATCGCAGTGATCTATACCAGACACACTCCCACACAAACTATGCTCCCAGGACTTTTTGGAAAAGGAGCTCATTGCATGTTCACATGTTAACATGTTGAAATGGGCGTGGATCTCCCATGTTTTTGTCATTTCCACATGTTTTTAAGATTGACCCTGTCCATTTCTTTTGGCCACAAACCTGATTGTCCCGAGTTTTTGACCTAAACGTGCTCACGCATCATCACGTCACGAGAAAATAACTCTTCATGTAAACTCTGCCAATATAGTTACCAAAGTATAAATAAGATATTGCCTAAAAAGATATTTAAAAAACCCTTAAAGAAAATAAAGCATGTATTTGTGTATCAGTAACTCATTTCGCTAGCTAGCTAATTACAAATTTCCTTCATAATGTAAATGTAAGAATAAGGTATTGTAAGGAAGGGGAATTTTTTTTTTACAAACACCTTTACTTTGCTTTACTAATAAAATATGGATGCTACATTTGTTTTGTTTTTTATTTCAAATGTTGACAAATTTCCAAATTAAACCTTACATTTTTAAATAACACAACAGATTTACATGCTTAATTTAAACAGACAAACAACAGAGAACAGGACAAAAGGGTAACAAACGCCGTTTGAATGTATTGTAATTATTTAACACTGTCAATGACACAGATCACGACATCTTGGTTATGAAAATTTACAAATGCATAGTTACACAATCCCGTTTTATAGCATTCTTTTAATCCTCCATCAACTAAAACATTTTATATTCTTGTTTTCTTACTTTTATTTCTGTTTTTGAGGCGTAATGTTGCTATACCATGTGATTAATGTTCTATTTTACACATGTGCAATTATATATTTGTGTTCTTTATTTTACCGTTTATATATGCCATTCATGTTGTTACTTTATTTCTTGCCGATCTCATTTCTTTTATTTAAGTTTATCTCAAAGTTGTACCTGTAAAACACACTAAAGGTTGGACTGCGTTTCATATAAAGCACATTTCAGCAATTTCCTGAACTTTATGCTCTTTGACCTCTGGTTTACAGAGTTGATGAAGCCAGTGGCTGCGTTCACGTACGCATATTTTCCTAATGCTGTGCAGATTTTGTGCAAAACCTATCCAAGTTCGCAATCTGCGTGAACTCATCCAGAAAAGACGTCACCAGGGCACGTATCTCCCAAGCGCAGATTCTGCGCAGATCGCGCATCTCCTGACAGGTCCTGCGCTGGAGCAGCCGCGGCTCAAAACAACAGACGAGCGCTGGCTGACAAAGAAGTGTGTAGCAACCAGATACAATTATTATTTATTTATTTAGCAGACGCCTTTATCCAAGGCGACTTACAGAGACTAGGGTGTGTGAACTATGCATCAGCTGCAGAGTCACTTACAACTACATCTCACCCGAAAGACGGAGCACAAGGAGGTTAACTATGCTATGGTGACTTGCTCAGGGTCACACAGTGAGTCAGTAGCTTATGAATGAATTGTAATACAAATTAAAATGATCTGACTCTTTTTCCACACAGTTATTATAATGTTCAAATATGCAGATATTTATTCTAAAGGTTTAAACATAAAAAAATAAAATAATGCTAAACGGTTGAAATGAACCTAAAACCACTCTGTTATTTTCAGCAGGTGTAAGTGGGTATTCATGAAAGGCTATCAGGGACAGGGAATAATCTACTTTGAATTAAGGAGAATAAATCAGCTTTAATAACAGGTAGTTGAAGTGAGATATGTGACCATATGTGCAAGTATTTGAACTATTTTTGTCCCATACCAAAATACAGTACTGTCTAACAACCCCTTTGTGAGAGGGCGGGGGGAATCCTGCCGTTATAATACTCACTAATTTGTCTCACATCTCAAAACATACGTTTATATTTTCTCTTTATAGCAGGGACTGTTTCTACTATACATTTTCTGATCATGCTGTAAATTATGAAGCTGGTGGAGCACAAAGGAAACTTCAATTGCATGCACTTCTGCGATTATAATTTCTCTCAACACCACCTCCATTTTGGTTCTGCTCAGAACTGTTGTTCATCTACCAAAGCTGTCCACGCTCCGTCTGCACCAACCGATACGTTACGCGCAGACTCCCGTCTGCAATCTAGCCGGCAAAAAAGTGTCGTGAACGCACCCAGTGACTTTGCTGTGTGTGCGCTCCTGCACTGCCACCTACTGGCAGGGATGTATGAGCAATTGCTCACTCTGCTGCTTATAATTTACAGATCCTGCATTTAAACCTTTCTTCAACCATTTCAAGTGATACATTTTTTTTTTGGCATAAGGTGGTGACCTGATATTGTTTCTCTTGTCATATTGTCTGAAGTGGAAAGACAAAGTTTTTTTTTATGTCTCATGATTATTAAACAAACACTCTTCCTTAGATTATCTTTCCATTATATAAAAAAACTGTCAAGGCTCCCGAGTGGCGCATCCAGTAAAAGCACTCGCTAGAGGATACACTCTATAGCCTGGACGTCGCTGGTTTGAGAGATTTAGGAACAGGAGACCAAAGAAATAGGTCTTTAGTCTAGTTAAAAAAAATTGAGGTGGAGGGCAACTCATAGGTAGGTAGTTCATTATTATTAGTTTATTTAGCAGATGCCTTTATCCAAGGCGACTTACAGAGACTAGGGTGTGTGAACTATGCATCAGCTGCAGAGTCACTTACAACAACATCTCACCTGAAAGACGGAGCACAAGGAGGTTAAGTGACTTGCTCAGGGTCACACAATGAGTCAGTGGCTGAGGTGGGATTTGAACCAGGGACCTCCTGGTTACAAGACCTTTACTTTAACCACTGGACCACACAGCCTCCTGAACTGTGGTTAACCATATGGTAACCAGAGAACAAATATAGGCTACCAGGTTGTGTGAGATGGATAATTGTGGAAACTTCCAGACATGCATTTTGATCACAAGCTAATGCACAACATTAGTCATTTCAAGATCAATTAATCAAAACTTTATTTTATATACCGCCTTTCAAGGTGGACCACCTTCACAAAGCACTGTATCTTAAAACAATCATTCCACAGTTTAGGGGCCTGTGACAGAAAGACAATGATTCTTGGTGGTAAATCTCCTTCCCGACCTGTGAGGGCTAAGTAACAGGAACAGAGTATTCTGGACTACGTGGCCTGACACTTCGTTCCGAGGGTTAAAAGGAAGTCGGTCATTTAGAAAAGGGCGGAGGTCCTGTACGTTAACTCATTGACCCGGAAGGGAAAAGATGTGGCAGCCAGGATTGGAGGAGCGGCTGCAATCGTTTACCAAGGGGTCATAAGTAACGGTATAAGTAGGGGACAAAGCGGCGTAATCTGTTCCTTCGTTTGGTTAAAGCTTTGAACCCAGAAGGACCCATGTTATACTGTATCGTGAGTGTTTTGTTTGTTTTGTCTAATTGTTACTTGTTATTATTAGACAGCTAACGTGAGGCCAGCACAAACCTGGAACTGCACTTGTATCACAAATAATTGTATTTGCACCACAAGCACTAATTCACGCACTAACAGACTTGTGTATGTGTTTTGTGTTTTGTGTGGGTGTATAATAAACAGGACTATTATTTTGGGACAAAACCAGGGATTACAAATTTAGTAATACACACCGCTGTACTTAGCATCATTTATTGTTTACTGTTTGTTTTGCCATCAGGCACTGGATATACAAACTCATTAAACAACTTTGCACCCGGATTATAATTGTCTGTCTGTTCATTGATCATCTGTACCTGCACACTGTTAACCACTTTTCCACATACGAATATTACATTCTGATTTAAATTATTGCCACTTAAAATTATATTAGGATTTTTGTTTCAACAACAATCCCCTCCGCAGAGCTGCCTGTGCATTTTTAACTGCTACACTCAATACTTACCATTGAACTGTCTGAACTAGTTAAATGCTGTTAAAAATAATAACACTGCAACAAGGCAGTGAAAAACGTACATGCTTATATTCCTATTCTCAATTAAAACACAAATGGTACAATAATACAGTTAAGGGGGCACAAGAAGACAGAAAAAAGCACAAACTTGTCTTTTCTTTTTTTATATGATTATGTGCGCATGTTGAATCCACTATAATCTGGACCAGGGGTACTGTTGGCACCTTTTCCGTTCTTCGTTCCCTCAGGTCTCCGGAAGCCCCCAAACTGCAGGACTTTCACAACCCTGGCAGTGGCTTCCAGATCTGTCCTGGCGGTGTGACTCTCCCCTGCCTCGTTGCTTTAAGCCACGTAACTCCCTGTGCCCATCACTAAAATGTCCCCACTTGTCTCAACTTCTTCTTGTGTCCTCCTTGCAGGGTGTTTCCAGCTGCAGCTGTTTGCCCTGCTCACACTGTGAACCCGTGCTTCCTCCTCGCCCTCCAGCAAGGACTTGTAACTGCACTCCTCCCTGTCTCTCCTCTTCTCTGTTTCTCCGACAACGCTGCCTCTCCTTCTTCACTAAGCTGTTTTAAACTCTCCTTAATTGCTTTGTTAATTACCTTCCCTAATTACCTTCCTCGTTCGGGTGACACAAATACAAGCCTAGACCTGAGCGAAATCAATGCTCAACCAGAGAGGCATATATACTATGAGCGGATAACATGCAGCTCGAGAGCCGACAGCAGGTGTAGTGTGAAGCATAGACAATTATTTATTTAAATTATCTATAAATACAATTATTCATTTAAGCTTTTTTTCCATAACTTAAATAAATAGCTAGATAAATAAAACTAGATATATAAATACAGTCACCTTCAAAATTATTGCCACCCTTGATAAAGATGAGCAAAAAGACTGTATGAAATAAATAATACTAGTACTGAGCTATGTTGTAATTTTCCAACATGTGGAATATATTTGACCTTATTAATGATTCAATGGAATCAACCAAAATTACACATTTCTCAAATTATAAATTTATTTCCAAAAAAAATCAAGTGTCACAATTATTGGCACCCTTGTTTTCAGTACTTTGTGCACCCTCCCCTTGCAAGGATAAAGACACTGAGTCTTTTTCTAAAATGTTTAATGAGATTGGAGAAAACATTGGGAGGGATCTTAGACCATTCCTCCATACAGAATCTTTCCAGATCCTTGATATCCTTTCGTCTGCACTTATGGACTGCCCTCTTCAATTGAAACCACAGGTTTTCAATGGGGTTCAAAAGTCCGGAGACTGAGATGGCCATTGCAAAATGATTTTGATTTTGTTGATTTTGTGGTCAATTAACCATTTCTTTGTGGATTTTGATGTGTGCTTGGAGTCATTGTCTTGCTGGAAGATCCACTTGCAGCCAAGTTACAGCCTCATGGCAGAGACCAGGTTTTGGCTAAAATGTCCTGGTACTGGGTAGAATTCATGATGCCGTTGACCTTAACAAGGGCCCCAGGCCCAGCGAAAGCAAAACAGCCCCATAACATCAAAGATCCACCACCATATTTTACAGTAGGTATGAGGTTCTTTTCTGCACACGCATCCATCTTTCGACGCCAAACCCACCGCTGGTGTCACGTGGCCAAAGAGCTCTATTTTTGTCTCATCTGACCATAGCACCTGGTTCCAATTGAAGTGCCAATGCCGTTTAGCAAACTACAGGCACTTGCGTTTGTTGGTTGCTCTCAATAAAAGCTTTTTTCTGGTAACCTTTCCAAATAGCCTTTTGGCATGGAGGTGGTGTCTAATTGTAGATTTGGAGACTTGGTGACCCCAAGATGCAACCAAGTTCTGTAATTCTCCAACTGTGGCCCTTGGATTTCCCTTTGTCTCCCAAACCATCTGCCTCACTGTGCGTGGGGGCAAGATACACTTGCATCCTCTACCAGGCAAATTTAACTTCTTAACTTCTTGAACTTCTTAATTATTGCCCTAATAATGGTAAGTGGTATATTTAGTTTTTAGCTATTGTTTTGTACCCATTGCCTGATTTATGATGGTCAACAACCATTTGTCTCTTTTCATTTGTGAGTTCTTTGCCTTTCCCCATGGTGATGGATGACAAATGGATTTCATATGCGTGTTACCTCATTTTTATACCCCAGTGAAACAGGAATGCCACAATACAGTTCCTTAAGACTGAGATGATCTTAAAGAAGTAGAATGTTAATGCAGATTTAATTTTGTTTGATTTTATTTATAAGAATCTTTAGGGGTGCCAATAATTCTGACATCATCTTTTTGATATAAAAAAGCATTACTTGTTAATACAAAACTTTTTCTCTGAGCATTTGTATTATAATAAAAGAATATGGTTTTCCTATATATTTGAGCATAAAATATGCTTAAAAATAAGCATAAAATGAGCTTAATAATAAGCTCATTACCTGTGTTTATTTTATACAGCCTTTTTTGCTCATCTTTCTCATCTTTATCAAGGGTGCCAATAATTTTGGAGGTGACTGTATATAATGTCACATATATATATATATATATATATATATATATATATATATATATATATATATATATATATATATATATATATATATATATATTGTACAAGTGTTGAGTCATAGTTATTCTTATTGTTTGGCTTTATTGTTTTTTGGAGAGCATTGTTTAACGTCACATGTATTGTTGGCTGTCAGCCAGAAAAATATACCCTTAGTACTGAATTTTTCCAGGATATTAGAATACAATTTGAGACAATAACAGGATATATTTTGTGATAATTATGTCAACAATAAAGAAGCCTTTTTTCAGCAAAAACAGACAGCTAACTGCTGAGAATATAAAGGCTTGGAGTACATAACCATTGGTCACAGAAAACACAGCACAGACCTTTAAGGACAATGAAATTTTTTGGTCACTCATTTGTGTCTTTCTTCTTGCACATGATTTTAGAGGTAATTCCCCAGCTCGTTTTTCTTAATTTCTTATTTCCAAAGAATGAAATTATATATATATATATATATATATATATATATATATATATATATATATATATATATATATATATATATATATATATTGTGTTGCTTTTATTTTTATTTTTCTTGAATTCCTGCAGCTTGTTCGGGGAACTGGCTGAAACCTCGTGATTTACAGAATGAGGTGAGCTACAGTCCCTTCAATGCCACTGAAGTAAAACCTTTACAAAGGAAAAAGCGCTTTGGTAAGTTTATTAGGATTTTTTAATTAAAATTATTTCTTATTATACTGAAGACTTAACTTAACATCCTTTCCTTTTATTTTTTTAAGTTGGGGCACTGATTCAAGGAATATTCGAAGTGACAGACACTGCTTTGACAATTGCCAATGCTGTAACGGGTATGTATAATGTTTTAAAGTATTTTAGTTTGTTGCGATAGAGAATGATGTACAACAGCCCAGATTAATTATATATATATATATATATATATATATATATATATATATATATATATATATATATATATATATATTTTAGAAATCTACTATTCAAAATGGCATAGTAGGAAATAATATCATTTATTACAATAGATCAATAATGTATTAACAAAATAAAACTAGAAGCTGTTAACAGACCTCGATTAGCACTAGTGTTGGACTTCCTTACCTAAAATAACATTACGTAGTCTGCGATTACTGCTAATCACAGTCCGTGAAACTAGGGGTCCATGAAAATTGGTCCCAGCCAATTGCTAATTGCTCCCCGCCCACCAGTGGTGTAGTGAGGGGTCGCTATTATCTACCCCCAAACCCCCGGTATTTGAAAGAGCTAACAAGTGTACCAATTGATTACAAATTCAAGACAATCAGGTATTGAGGTGTTATTGTAAAGCAACTAGACTGACAGCTATTTATATTAAAGATAAATAAATAAACAAACACTACATATTTTCACAACCAGTTTCATACATTAATACACACATGATTAAAACGTTGTTATTATTATTATTAATCCTATGTGCTACACTCCCTCGCTCCCCCTTCTCATATATTGAATCGTTTGGTCCAGAATCAACTCGTCTCACTGTCCTATTGCAGGCGCTTAAGAGCGAATGGGACTGAGGTTTTGAAACAGAAGTGCATCCGTTTGCAAAATAAGATGTGTAAGGCCACAGGTACCCTTTATTTGTTTGTTGCAATTGAGTTTTATCTTTTAAATAAATGTTTAGCTTATTTTATCTACATCATTTCTTATATATGTTCTAAAATAAGAACTGTCCCAATTATAATTGTAAAGCGTTAATACAGGTTCCCTTCTTATTCACACCTGTTGTTCCAGACCAGGCACGCTATATTCAAACTTTTTTCATCATTTATCTCTCAAGGGTTTCTTACGGTTATTGTATTCTTTGCTTATTTGTACGGGTTATACACATTTATATCTCCATATATTAATAGGAGTAAAACAGTTCAATGTTCTACACGTGAAGTACGGAAGCGGTTCTCTCCCTGCCCAAGAGAAGGGGGCGCGACCCACCAGCACTACACCCCTGCCGCCCACACTAGAATAGGTCCCGGACACAATTCGTCCCCGCGACATTTCACTCCCGCGTCAATTCGTCCCTGTGACAATTGGTCCCCAATGATAATTCGCCTCCATGACAACCGGTCCCCATCACGTTATCCAAAATAACATTTGTAACCATTAGTGCATGAACCAATTGTAGAGCCATAGAACATTGCGTATACTTACATGATTAAAGTATTTGTGCCTCTGTTTTTCTATATGTGTAATTTATATCAGTAAACTAATTTATTTCACAGGACTAACTCCAATAGATAATGCACATCAGCTACAACTGATTGGAGGAGCTGCATTTTATTTAGTAGATCATGATTTTAAAAACTAAAACTAAAACAAACAAAAGAACAAAGAACTACGCATCTTCGTCAGGTTCACAATAACTGGCACTTGCAGCTGCAGTCATTTATATATATATATATATATATATATATATATATATATATATATATATATATATATATATATATATATATATATATGCAAGCTTCATTAGATAAATGTTATCAATTACAGCCATTTAAAATTATCTACATGGTGCAAATAACTTTGCAAACACACTATTAGTAATAGGAACTATAATACAAAATAAAAACCAAGTTAAGCAATTTTAACAGAGAAGATACAATTGGCAAGATATTACAGATATTGACTCAGGTCAAGTGTTTCATTCAATCCATGGGGTTCCATTGTTTTTAAATTAAAAATCCAAAATGATTCTCTTCTTAACAATTGTTTAATTATATTACCACCTCTGATAGGAGTTGAGACTGTAGCTCTCTTTGTTTTTTGTTTGTTTTAGTTTTAGTTTTTAAAATCAAAATCTACGAAATAAAATTAAGAAAACCTTTTTGATATGAAGCAGTGATCTTGTCCAATGTTTTGAGTGTGCAAGCAAAGTGGTCTTTTGGACTTTTTAACATTATATAAAAGAATAGAAAGTGTGAGTCCATATAAACTTTCCCTTATATATATATATATATATATATATATATATATATATATATATATATATATATATATATATATAGAGAGAGAGAGAGAGAGAGAGAGAGAGAGAGAGAGAGAGAGAGAGAGAGAGTTAAACAGTATCAGAATTGAATGAACAATTCTATAGTCATATCTGTCTTTATACAGAGCCAGGCTTTTACACTGTTATTTAACTTATTTAGGCTATTATTATTATTATTATTATTATTATTATTATTATTATTATTAAAGGCCTAATAATAATTAACATCATAATCATAAACCTAATAAGATAAATAACAGTGTAAAATCCTGGCTCTGTATAACGAGAGATATGACTATAGAATTGTTTGTTCGATTCTGATACTGTTTAGCTCCATTAGAAAAAAAAACTTTAACGATAGCCTACACATTTTAATATTAAGTACCAGTTTTCTCCATAGAAGACTGAATCAACTTATGGTTTAAAGAATGGAAAATCTGTAGTATTTATTTTTTAAATACTGTCGGTGGCCAGCTCCCTGATCAGTTGTAGCTTATCTGCATTACCTATTGGAGTTTGTCCTGTCAAATACATTAGATTATTGATATAAATATATATATATATATATATATATATATATATATATATATATATATATATATATATATATATATATATATATAAACATCACAAATGCAAGTATACACAATGTTCTATGGCTCTACAATAGGTTCATACACTAATGGTTACAAATGTTCATTTGGATAACGTGTGCTGGGGACCAGTTGTCATGGGGGCGAATTGTCATAGGGGTGAATTGTCGCAGGGATGGATTATCGCTGGGACGATTTGTCTGAGGTGGCGAAATATTATGGGGACCAATTGTGGGTGAAATGTAGCAGGACCAATTGTCTCTGGGACCTATTATCGTGGGGGCGAATTGACCGGGACCAATTGATGTGCTCCCGAAACTAGCCACAGAACTATCAGGTATTAACCTATTAATACGGAAACATAACTTATTATTTCTTATTTAATATGTACAGACATGCTAGATGACAAACCTTTCTAAAATGTTCAAATTTCACTTTTAAGATTCAGTCCACTGCACTATGCAGGGCTCTACGTTTAGATCTTTAACTACTGGCCTCTTGGGTCACTGAGCTACTGTTTTATCTGGCCCAATATATTTATATATTATTTCATGATGGTTTTATTTTCAGTATGTTTCTAACTGTATATGGTAACCAAAGAGAGCCCACTTCTCAAAAGAAAGTGGCTAAAATATATGTTACTTCAGCCATTTAACATGCACACATGCGTGTGCTTGTCAGAAAAATTAAAATACTATTAAGATCTGAAAATGTATGTGTACAAATGATACTCATTTTTCACAAGCAAACATGGAACCAAGCTGTTACCATATGGTCACAGCAATGCTAAAACTGAATTATAATAATCCTAATTAGGGATCCGTGGGTCAGTGTAATCGAATACATGATTACACAAAAATAAAAAACTATTCGAATAGCATATTACATATTTGAGTACACAGAAAACAACCTATACATTAGCTGCTAGTAGAAACGCGTGGTTCTTTTATTTTCTTTTAATGTGGACGCTTAACACATTTTATGTCAGTCTTAAACCCGTTGTTATTTGCATATTAAACGTAAGGACCCTAATTAATTATGCAATGCGTATAATAGCAACATTCTACATAATCTTAATCTGTTTGAAATTGTTGCCAATTGTATTACCTTGTTTTTAGCTAATGTTAACAGATCCCTGCTTGAGTTCCTCTGTAATGACTGTACACCCCAGCTTCTGCAGCTGTTTGCTAGCCAGTCGTGAAACAGCTTCTGGGAACATGGCACCAGCAAACTTTGAATGTGTGAACTGAAATAAAATAATGTATATAGCAAGTGCTAAAAGAAGTAATCCAAACTTGGGTAATATTGAAATTAGAAAGGTAATCTAACGTTTTGATGAATATAAAGACATACTAAATGTTAAGTAGAATAACGCAGTGACTAATAAGAAAAGGCAAGATACTTGGAGTTGGAAAGGAGTTATTTTTGTTATTTACTGTTGATGTTCTGTGAATGGATGGAGTAACATTAGCATTTGCACTGACCGTTAAAAGTACAACCAGGTATCCTTGTTTTAAATTATTTACAGGTTATTGAATAAACAAAGTAACTTGACTTAGATTCATCTGATGTCAGTACTTGATGGCTAGTTGTAATTAGTGATGTTAAACTATTGTAATGTTGGAATGTATTTTCTGTTGTTTTGGCCAGGTTACAGTATTTACACTGTTGATTAATTAATAAATATTATTTGTTAGAATTAAACTGATGTAGAATATTTAGGTTGCTAAATGATAAGTGTTATTTCATTCAGAATACACTACAGCAAAAAAATATTATTTGGAGGTTTGCTCAATATTATGCTAGTGTTGCTTTAATTGGAAGAGATACACGCTGTGACGTTGATGCTCATTGATGTATTTTAATTCAGTAAACAAAAGGAAACACATGTGCCTAAGGAAATAGGGTATTGAACGAAGAAATCTCGCCTTGGACATTGTTTGTACACTTTGTGAACCCGGCTAAACTTTACCGGCTTACACTGTTATGCTGTCTGCTTGTACACACGCATTTGCCTTTTACTCTTGGGAGCGTAAGGGACCAGAGTTCGGGTAATCAAATACACAAAAATGTGGCACCCTGTGTATTCAAATAGGAAACTATTCAAAATGTCCACCGCTAATCCTAATAATAAACACTATTAAAACAATATTCATCACACAAAATAATAACAATCCTTCTCAGAGCGTTGTCGCTTGTGTAGCCTCTCCCAGTCAGCACCAATCTTGACCTGGCTGAACACATCGGCTCCCAAATCAAAAAGTTAGACAATTCGATCGCGTGTCTGGGTGTCGATCGGGGCATCTTACTGAGAGACTGGATATGATGTAAACGAAATGTTCAATTCACAAGAATGAAGCTGCTGTTTTATCTGCAAGTCTGGGAAGCTGACGCCAAACAAGGCAGAAGAACATTACTTTTTTTCACTGTCATAATGGAGCCAGATGAAGCCTCTAAATGTTTGTCTTTATTTATTATTATTATTATTATTATTATTATTATTATTATTATTATTATTATTATTATTATTATTAGTATTATTATTATTTTCAGAATTACTTTCTTTATGATTTGTTGATTTCACCGCTTTCCTTTTGGCTTATTGGTTGCTTAGTTGTAGAAAACCTGATTTGTAAAAGATTTGCCATGTCGCGTGAACGAGTACCACCAGCACAGCACTTCCGTAAGTAGTCTCAGCAACAAATATGACGTGCGGCAGGAAAGTTAGGAATAGTTTGTTGTTATGTTTTTAAAACATTGTTTATGGATTCATGAAATGGAAGCTATGTGCACTATATACTATATTATACTAGTTAAATGTAACCGGCCCAGTCGGGCCTGTGGTGCTACCAGCCAAATTGCGATCTCTACCGGCCCCGGCCATCGGTCCATGGTTAATGTCGAACCCTGACTATGGCAGAGCTCTCTCTCTTCCGTATGTTCAGTCTGTAGGAGCACATGACGGGGGAGCTGCGCTTAGGACAGGCAGTAGTCTGCTGGGTTTTCAGTCTATATCTTGGGGGAAACAAACAGTATTTGAAGTCAATGACAGACAAATGGTGTTTCCAATGAAAAGATACACAAAATAAAATAAATAAGAAAAAAGATAAGTAAAGAAAAGTATTTAGATAGCTTCACTTTTAAAATAGTAAAATATTGTTATTATTAGTGAAAAAGTGGTCAGAATGTAAAACAAATGAATAAAAACTATACACTCACCTTATTTAAACAGTTATGGCAACACATGGGAACGTGTAACACATTAAAAAAGGCCTTGTGTTCCCCTTTAATATTTGCTATATACACTAGCCCCCATATTCACAAGACAAAGAGCCACATTCATAAACCTTTTAAGTCATGTTAAATATACCACCGTTTTTTTTTTTTAAACAGGAGAATCCTATCTCCTAATCTTACAAAATCAAATGGAAATAGTTAGAAATACTTTAGTGAATTAGTCTTAAATTATTAAATCATTTCTGACATCACTTTAGCTTGGAATATGGTTAAACCATTAACACTAATTAAGTTAGTTAGAGGAAAATAATTCCTGACATCAACGTAGATGACGATTTTTCTGGATTTGCTGATGATGTAATAACAACAGCCGAGTTAGCTCAAATAGCACATCAAGTTCCCGGCGGCGAACAAGCTGATGAAAATAACATTAGTGAGTGGCTTGACTGTGATGCGTGTGAACCGAGGTTTGAGAGACTGAGCAATGATGACATTGTGAGGTCGCTTGGCGGAGAGGAGGAGAATGACAGCGATAGTGAGGGGGAGGGGCTAGTTAGCAAAAACAAGATCATGCATGGTGCTGTGCTTAATCATCTAGACCAGTGGGGGGCAAAGTACGGCCCGCGGGCCGGGTCCGGCCCGCGGGGCACTTCAATCCGGCCCGCGAGCCATTTTTAAAACTAATTAAATGTCATTATATTTGAGTTGCGATTTTTGGCCTAAAAATGACTTCTTCCATGCTATACAAACAAACTCCAATAGATGGCGCTGTAGCCTAGCAGCTGCTGGTATTAGGCCTACATTCAGTCAATCTGAATGCGCTCACGGTCACCTCCATGCTTGACGACGTTGACATGAAAAATGAGTGCGGCGAAAAAGAGAAAAGTGGACTCTGAATGTCGTGTGTTCAAGGAAGAATGGACACCAAAATACTTTTTCACTAATGTTGGACAGAAGGCGGTATGTCTGATATGCCAAGAAAGTATTGCAGTTTTAAGGAATACAATCTCAGTCGTCATTTTTCAAGCAAGCATGCTAACTACGCTAGCAATCTGTCCTCTCAGGAAAAGGCAAGCAAGGCCTCTAAACTTGCCACGAACTTAAAAGCCCAACAAAATATTTTTACTAAACAGACCTCTACTCAAGAATCGGTAACTAAGGCAAGCTACATAGTGGCACATAAAATTGCAAAGCATAGCAAGCCTTTTGCTGAAGGGGAGTTTGTGAAAGACTGTATGGTGGAGACTGCTAGCATACTTTGTCCTGATAGTAAAAGCCAATTCGAGAAAATTAGCTTATCACGCCAACCATCACCAGGCGTGTGGAAGTAATAGGAGATGAGCTAACCTCCGAGCTGAAAAAGAAAGCAGATGGCTTCAATCTTTTTCTATCGCACTGGATGAGAGTACTGACATCAAAGACACCGCTCAACTTTTAATTTTTGTCAGAGGAATTAATGATAACTTTGAAATAACAGAGGAACTTCTTGCAATGGAATCGATGATGGGGACAACCAGGGGCTCTGACTTATATGACAGTGTGTCTGCCTGCTTGGAAAAATGAATCTACCGTGGCGTAAACTGACAAACGTCACAACAGATGGATCCCCAAATCTAACCGGTAAGAACATTGGCCTACTAAAAGATTACAAGACAAAGTAAGAGAAGAAAGCCCAAACTCGGAGGAATTGATATTTCTTCACTGTATTATTCATCAGGAAGCACTGTGTAAAAGTGTGTTGAAGCTCGAACATGTTGTCAAAGTGGTCGTGAAACTTGTAAACTTTATACGGGCAAGGGGCTTAACCATCGTCAGTTCATTCAGCTGCTCAATGACACAGAGGCAGAGCACCAGGACTTGTTATATCATTCAAATGTGCGCTGGCTAAGCCTGGGGAAAGTCTTTCGCCGTGTGTGGGAGCTGAGAGGGAGATTGGTATGTTCCTGGATACGGTTGGTAAAGCTGACAACTTCCCCGAAGTTACAAGACACAGACTGGCTGGCCGACTTTGCTTTCGGTGTGGACATACTGGGGCATCTGAACGATCTAAACATGAAGCTCCAGGGAAAGGGTGTTTTTGTGCATGAACTGTATTTCAACGTGAAAGCGTTCAAGGCCAAACTTCTGTTGTTCTCCAGACAAATGAGCAGCAGGTCTCTCGCTCATTTCCCGACACTGGCAGCACTGAACGCGCCCCATCATACAGTAGCATACATCATACAGTGACATACAGTAGCACTTTGATCGACCTGCATGCCGAAGTTCTCCCGCCGCTTCTCAGACTTTAGCAAGATTGAGACTGAGCTGGAGCTTGTATCATGCCCCCTATCTTTCGACAGTGAGAAAGCACCACCAGACACACAACTGGAGCTCATCGACATCCAGTGTGACAGTGCTTTGAAGGAGAAGTACAAAATAGCTACAATAGACCAGTTTTATGGCTCACTGAATGAAACAAAGTTTCCAAACATGAAAAAGCACGCCCAGAGGATGCTGGTTTTATTCGGGTCCACATATGTGTGTGAACAAACGTTCTCAGTCATGAACTACAACAAATCCCATCACAGGTCAAATTTAACAAATGACCACTTGTCAGCTGTTCTGAGGATCTCTACCTCAAAAATGACACCAGACTTTGATGCCCTTGCCAAGAGAGGTGACCAGACCCATTGCTCACATTAAGACCCAAATCACCAAGACGGGTAGGCAAGGCTTATGCTTTCTTTCTCTGTTTTCAACAGTCTTAGGCTTTTTTATGGTGATGGTTATTGCAGTGAGAACTATCCAGCAATGCACTTGGATACAGGCCTTTTGTCCCCATTCATCTGACAATGAACACTTATTACAATGGCTCAGATTGTGGTACTTTATGTGGGCTGAGATGATTTGAGAACTGTAAATATGGCTCACAATGGAGGTGAAATGAGAATTGTTCCTTAATATGCTGTCATAAACAGGCCATTCAATATGAACCAAATGATATGCTTTTTGCTCTTACTATTTGTGTCACTCAGATTGTACTTTTAGAATGCAGGTGGTTTTTGCAGTGCTGTATATCAGACATCTGCTGTCATATACAGTATGTCATATATGCCTATTTTTATGTCTCCAGTCATATAAACATACTTTTTTTTAAAGTTTGCACTTACTTTTTGTGGCTGTGACTTTGAGGGTACAATGGTAGAATTGTTCTGCAAGCATATGTACACCTACAGTACACTAGTAGTTGTGTGTCAACGTGAAAAAGAACAAAGGCTTCACATGTTTTGTCACGCATATAGTATGTGGCCCTTCACTTGGTTTCAAAAGCTCAATGTGGCCCTTGAGCCAAAAAGTTTGCCCACCCAGG